>LPNX010752512.1:226844-255236 GCA_001517045.1 Pseudotsuga menziesii | reverse complement strand
CCTTGGAGTTTTCTTCGTACCCCGGGAAAATGCATTTTCTGCTTCGAGCACCAAGCTTGTTTCTTTGCTCCTTTGGAATCAAGGCATAACAGGTGGAACCAAAAACTATGAGATTCCTAACTGAAGGGAGATAGCCAAACCACATTTCATGTGGAGTCTTGTTATCAAGAGCATTTGAGGGACTTTTGTTTCTAAAATAGGCTACACATTTCATTGCATCACCCCAAAACATTAGTTTTACATTCTTAAAAAACATCATTGATCGTACCATATTCATTATGGTTCTGTTCATTCTTTCTGCTACACCGTTTTGTTGAGGATTGTAGGGAACTGTAGTCTAATGTGCAATTCCATGTTGGCGAAGATAATCTTCAAAAGCATTTGAAGTGTATTCTTTCCCATTGTCAGTACGAAGTGTACCAATTTTAGATTGTGCTTGTTTTTCTATCAATGCATGAAAGTCCTTAAATGTTTGAAATGCTTCTAATTTTTTCTTTAATGAGTAAATCCAGCACATTCTTGAGTAGTCATCAACAAAGGTCATAAAATACTTATTCCCATTAGCAAAAGGAGTTGGCATTGGGCCACATAAATCAGAATGCACTAATTCTAATTTCCTACTAGCTCTGAAATTAGATTCATGGAATGGTAGCTTACTGTGTTTCCCTAATATACATGCATCACATTTGCTCTTCTCTTTAGGAATGGTGGGCAAACCAAATACACCATTTTTTCTCAACAAACGAAGATTGTTATAATTCAAATGACCAAATCTTGCATGCCACAATAAACTTGATGAAAAATTACCTTCTCCATGCTGAGAGAGGTAGGCATAGTTCTGAACCCTTGCAGATGAACCCTTTAGCTTCAGCAGCTTCCCATCTTCGTATCCAGTCATGATGACTTGATTGTCAGAGGACTTTCTTATTTCTACGATTCCATCAAACATGTGGATGGAATGGCCTTGCTGTCGAATCTGCACCAAGGACAACATGCTTCTCTACAACTTTGGAAGATAAAGAAAATTCTTCAACAAGAAATCAGGGAATCCAGGCATCTTTAGCCGAATGGTGCCCATTCCCTTTGGTTTAAAACTTGACTTATCTACAAAGTAAACTATGCCATTTATTCTTTCATTAAGTTCTTCAAAATAGTCTTTTCTAAAAGTCATGTGTGATGTTGCACCAGTATCAAGTAGCCAACAATCCGTGTAAGATGAAAGTGAAGTCATTTCATTAATACCAAGATTACAATGTGCAACAATACAATGAGCAGAATCTGAAGATTTACTAGCATCTTGGTTCTTATTGTCTTCTTTCTTCTGGTTATGTCTGTCTTTGATGGAGTCCCACGAAGCCCAACACTGATATGTTGTGTGTCCAATCTTTCCACAACGCTTGCACTTCAAATCTGATCTTTTGCTGGAGTTGTTTCTGCCTCCTCTACCTCTGAAGTTTCTTCTTCCTCTACCTCTCTTGCTGCTTTCTCCTTTGGGATGATTATTGGATTGGTATTTGGTGTGATTCTTTACTTTTTGAGCAAAGCAAAGTGATTCTCTAGAATGCTCGGTTGTCTTCTTACCAAAAGCTTTCTCTCTGTCAGCTATATTCTCTACCAGGGTGTCAAATGTCAGTGATTTGAACTTGTCACTTGCTTGCAATGACTCAAGATAGTCACGAGTGAGAAGGATACACAGATTTTACAAATGCTGCAAGGGAAAGATCTGGTTTCATACCAGAGGCTTGAATCTTGTGCATGATAGCTTTGATTTCAGAGGAAACTAACATGGGATCATTGTCTTTTACTTCTAAACTGAATAGTTTTAGCATTAGTTGAATAACTTCCATTTCAGAGTGTGAATCATACAGATCTTTTAACGTTTTTAGTGCTTCAAAACATGACTTTGCAGGCATTATGTGCTAGCTCACCTCTTCACTGACTGTGGCAGTGATTACCGCTAAAGCTTTCTCGTCTTTTGTTTTCTAAATGGCCTTCTCTTTCTCAGATTCTGGAGGTCCTGGGTCTTTGGTTATGGGCCTTCCAGCTTCTGTCTCTATTGTGGTGCCTTCGCAAATACCGTCCCAAAGGTCATTGTAGATGAAGGTAGATTTGATCTTCCTCTACCATTCTGGATAAGTGTCTTTTTGAGTGAGAGTGGCACCAACTACAGATGCTATAGATTGCATCTTCTGTGATTGAATCTGCAACTAACACAATAGGAGAAAAAGAAGAAAGAGTAAAGGTGCAGGTCTAAGTCTCTGCCACCTTCTTCAAGCTTTACAACAATGTCAATGTCTCTGCTATTGTCATACAAACTTTGAAATACAAACTTAATACATAGTCACAAGCTCATCAACTACACAACAAAGAAATCGCATGCAGTTCTTCAACTCACACTACAAAACCTTTATTTGTTCAAGCTTCACTTAAATGATGTAATATCGATACCAAAACTCAATGAAATCCACACATTAAAAACACAGTTATGTTGGATCGCAGTTCTGTTGGGATGATGGAGTTATGGAGCTCTGATACCACTATTAGGAATAACTCCCAACTTCATTTATTCCATTGCAATATCATTTATTTATACATTACATATGCTGGTTGAGTTTCATCTTCCGATCAGCCTTTTCAGCTTCCTACATAACTATTCATTTTCCTTTATTTATTTACAAAATATAATCTCGATGGATTATATTCCAACATTTCTGGACAAGTTATTTTTATGACATAGTTTATGGTTCAAAACATGTTTTTTTAGCCACACATTTCCTCCAAAGTTCCAGGTTTTACGACAGAGTGGTTGACTCAAGTCTTCCTAAATGTTTTGTTATATGTTTTTTTCTTTGTAACTAGGGGAATCGAAAACTGGGGACGGGCTGGTACTCGTGTGACACGGGGTCCATGGATCCAATCCCGCTACCACTATACCCCTAGGTGCATCCATAGTGCTCGAACCATGGTGCACGGGAAAATTTTGGGGGGATTTGAACACGAGACCTTCCATTTACAACCAATTTCAACAATTCCACTTTACCACTTGCTCTGCCCCCCACAGGTTGTTTTGTTATATGTTTTTATAAGTTCTCTAGAATTGTTATTGTGTCGGTTTTTACTTCATCTTACTCACATGTGAAAAACATTTGTAATTTCTTAAGTCCTTTAGACTAAGAAATATCATTTGTAAATTTTGACTAAAACCAAACCAAAGTAAGTGAACCGACAAGGTCGGTTGAGTAAAAGACGACTAGTGGTCGAAGTGGTCAATCCGACTAGTGGTCGAAGTGGTCAAGCTGACTAGTGGTTGAAGAGGTCAAACCGATAAGTAGTTGGTTAAGTTCCATCTAAGTGTAAAATCGACAAGTGGTCGAAGTAAGAACTTGTCGAGGAAAAATAGTCTGGTCTAAAAGGCCGACCAAATTTGGTATACTTGTCTAATCAGTTTCACCTGACAAGTAAAAAGAAAAAGAGGTCGATGTAAAAGTTATTTTTTAATAACTGAGCGGTAAACTCAAGTTTAGTCAGCTCGGTTTTGGCTAACAAAAATAAAATAAACCATCATGGATCTAAATTTTTTAAATCGTTGTGTGCTCTTGACAAAGAAAAATTTACCATTAGGGCAGACAATATCATCAAGGAAAATGTTTGGCTAAGCACATTAGTTGAAAAACATGTTTGCATGAAGACATTGTATCAATATTGGAAGTGGATCAAGGACAAGAGATCAACCATGCATTGGGTTTGTGAATTTTTCAAATTTCATCTTTATGATTCTTTTCGCTCGGCGAATTATTGACAATAATGTCATTGAATGCTATAATATTGCTGAAAAATATTTCTAACAACAATGCAGTGTTATAAGCTCGAATAAAATATGAGACCATGCATATCCTTCATTTGTTCTCTAGGTCAGGAAATATGATAACTATTTCTTTTGTGGAGATAGTGCAACAAGAACTATTTATGAATAATTTCTATCATGAATTGGCTATAACGAAATGTATCTATGCTAATGTTTTCAAATTTCTTGTTTTGATGTATTTTATTTTTGCATTTTACTAATGTTCAATAACATTTTCAAATTCCTTTCCCATTAGTTTTAAATATAGAGGACACTTAGGAATCGTCCAATAAAAATATAGTATCTGGAGAAGACATTGAGTGTGATGGAGAATCCACAAAGAATTACCAAACTGTTGGTCAAGATGGACAATAAGGGTATGAAAAATAAGGTCATAATTTATCTCTCAAATATCAATGCTAAATTATTTAAGTTATGCTCGAGGATGCTACTATTGAACATTGACAAGTAAAAATTATAAAAAATACATTAATGCAAAATTGATAGGTCAAGATGATTCGATTGTTTTTGAACATGTGTATTCTCCATAGCGAGAGCAGGGATCCAAGATGTCCTTGGATACTATCCAACCATGCATGTTAGTGTTTGGATCCTTGGAGAATAACAAGCTAGGAAGGGTTTTTTTTTTTTTTTTGGGGGGGGGGGGGAGACGTGGTAGCTCCAACACTGTTACTCTGCACTTGAATGTTGGATAGACATTGACAGGTAAAAGACAATGATTTTTTCTACCTGAGTTGGAAAAAAAAGTATTACGGAATATATTATAGTCATGCATTATTTATGTGTAGTCTCCATACACAAAAAGTTTTTATATTTAGCATGAAATTTTTTCTATTTTACAAGAAAGTCACAAAAGAATGCCAAAAAAACCAGAAAAATGGGTGAATGAAAGTACTGGTGAAGAATATGACTTTAAGTACACGGGAATATTATATAAATCACAACCAAATGCAATACCATTTTTGGATATGTCTTGCAAAATTTGATGTCAGAATTTTGCCATCCATGATGATGTCAATGTAGTTATAAAGGATTAGGAACTCATAATTTACCAATTATTAGTGTAGGGATATTTATCATATAATGTTTTTCTATGACCCAAATGTGCACTAGTCCATGGAAAGACACCACTTTCTTGGATTAGGGAGTTGGTTGGTTCAAGTGTAGATACACAATAGAACAATCATTTCTTTTGTTAAATAAAAAAAATTTGACCTCTTCCTTATACATGTTAGTTGACTAATACCCCATCATCTTTTCCACATCCATGGCCAATGGAAACAACAATTGTGTTACAAATCTAAAATTTGAAATCATAAATGACGATTCAAAGATTTATTTTATGGTCGTCCTATCTTGTTATACTAAATATATCTTAATTAAGATTTAAATAAGTTTGAGTTAAAGAGTCGTTAAAGAAAATGGTCACAATTTGTTTTTGTTTTTGTTTTTTCATATCAATTTTTGATTTTTTGTTTATTATATAGTATTTGTTTTGTGCTTGTATTAAATCTAATACTTTGATATAAATAATGGATATAAAATTATATATTTAAAAAAAATAAATCAACAAAATAAAATAAGTAAATTAAAAAAAAAAACTATAAATATGTAAAGAGACATAGAGATTCTTGAGCTATTGCTTTCAATGGGACCCTGAACATTAATGAAACGAAGGGATCCCAGCAATGATTTGTGTGAGCAGTTGTAAAGGAATAGATGATTTGCACAGATAACTTGAGAAAATTTAAGACCTGAACACGTATCAGCGTGATCGCTCCTGCAGTTTTTTTCTGATCAATTTAATTACGACATACGTATCCAGATTTATCATGCCAACTTTCTAGATAACAAATTGTGTCATACTTGAATTCGAATGTCGTTATATAAATGATCACAACAAAAATGGACGAATCTGATCCCATCCAGTACACCCTAACTTCCAGAACGCGTTACCGGCGCCATTATTCTAATTCAGTAATTAGACATTTCGTTAGTGTACAATTTACGGTGCTTGTCCATAGCAAAGCGCTGGATCATTTACGTCCACGTCTGATCTACCTAAATTTAAGAAGCAGGCCCGGACCACTTTTATTGATTTGCCGCGTAACATCGAACACAAAGCACAGAAAGATTTAAAAAGCTTCATTGTTTTGGGATACGGATTGAGAGGTTATGTTTATGTGAGCAGCAAAAACAATTCAAGATTTGGACAATTTGGATTATTATTTTTATTAAGGGGATTATGCACATAGCAGTGAAGAAGTAAGATTGAAGTTAGCTAATTTTTAGTTATTTGGATTTCTCAAAAGGTCATCCATGCCAACATCGGTGTGGTCTGAGTAGGTTAAATTTTAGAGGTTTTATATCATTTTGGAAATTGTTGATATCATAGTTTTTGGTTACTGGAATTACATAATAAAGGTGTAATTTAGGTGGTCCAATCCATTCTTTTAATTGCAATTTCAGATATTTGAAGCAAAAACCATAAAGAAAGTGCAAATTATATAGAGTTTAGTTCACTCCTAAAGTACCTTTAGGAGTGAACTTATAAATAAGTGAACATATAAATACATATAAATATAATATAAATAAGTGAACTTATAAATACATAGATTTCACCTTTAGATCCATTTGGTCTCTCCTAAAGTATTAAAATTTCAATCTATTTATTTAAAAAATTCTTCACAAGAATTTTATAAATTTTAAATTACAAAGGTATTAGGTGAAAAATGTTATATATATAATTTTTATTTTTTAAAATTTTCTTATTCTTAAGATGATGATGGTAGTTAATTTTCACTTAAACCAACTTTGGTCTATTAGACCTTAAGAAGATTTACTTGGATTGGTATAAAATTTTATATGCTCAAAAATCTTAGAAGGCACTAAGTGTTCCTAGGTTTCCATTGTTTTGACAAGTTTGAAGGTTAGGGAGGTTTGTATTGTAACAAAGATTATGAAACTACAATCTAATGTGAATGTACACATGGCATTCTAGGAGGAAGTGACTTTCGTCCTCAATACTCTTATTCTCACAGAGATGGCAAGTTTTTTTCCCATGGCATTTTAGGAATTGCTTAGTGTCATGTTTCACTATGAAGCTCGTGAGAGTTTTTTCTTATCTTATATATATTAATTTTTTTGTGTAATGACCTCTTTGTAGTATCATAATTTTATTTTAATCTCTAATTCTTTCTCACTCCTCATTTAAAGTGACTTTTTTCGTCAACCCCGCAATGCTTTAACCAAGTCATAATGTCTTTATACCAACCTCTATCGAGTCAAAGTAGGTCTTGATTATATTTTAAAGCAATTTTTAGAAGTCTTTGGTCTCCTGTGTTATTTATTTTGTATTTGTACAGAAGGTACCTGGTCATAGCGATGCTCTCTATGGGGGAAAGACCCACTTCTAGAAGGAGAATATGGTGGGGTGTAGTGCTTTTAATTTTGAGGTTATATGTCATGAGACATTTTTGGAGTTGTTTCATATTTCTCCACAATTCTCCAGAGATGTTGCCACCCCAAACTTCGCAATCGTACCACAGAAGATTCACCTTGTTGAGAAATATCTTATCACGTTCATTCATAAATGGGTGGTTTTTAATTGTGAAAAATAAGGTCTATTTATTGTAGGTATTGGGGGTAGAAAATACGGTATGGGGAGTTTATAGGTATTGGGGGGTAGAAAATTAGGTTTCTATTAAGATAAGGAATATATCATAAAAATAAGGTTAGTTTAATTGTTCAAATATGCATTGGGAGGGCTTCTCAACAAAAATGATTTTTGCAAGTAATTATCAATATCTACTGAAATTAGGGGTATTCTTTAATATCCCATGAACAAAGGTGCTATGACATGGTTTTACGAAGTGAAGACCTTTGAATCGTACAAGAAAACGAGAGGGACAAGAGTTTCAAAAAGAAACTTCTTTTTATCCCACATCACAAGGTTTATGGATTTACAATTGTTAAGTCCAAAAGTGGTCCAAAATAAGCTTTCCACCCACCATTAATCATGTTTTCAATGTTATAATTATAGTTGAGCTTGTGATGGAAATCAATTCCTAGATATTTGTAGGAAGTTACTTCCTCCAAGTTGCTAATGTCATATACAAAATTAGCATAAGTGACCTTCTCCTATTTGATAATCATAACTTTTGGTTTGTTTGTGTTAACATTCATACCCATGAGAATTCTTAATTTCTTATCAAAATAAAAAGGGCATCTTTCCATAAGAACGATATTGTTAGCATATAGGAAGAGAATAATGACTATTCCAGATAAAGTCATTCCAACCCAACATGCTTCTTCTAAACATCCTTCTAACTTATTAATATATATGTTAAATGTATTATTGCTAAATTATAATAATAATAATAATTATTATTATTATTAATTACATTTTTTTAATATTTTAATAAAAAAATAATTTATAATTATTATTAATCTTTTTATTGAAGTATTTTTTCAGAACTGTGTACTAATATGTATTGTTTTCTTCATAAACTAATCTACTAACCATTACAATTACATTGTTTTGGCTTCTCTATCATTTTAAAATCCTATATCTTATTTATTTTAAAGGATAACTTCAAGGTGAACGCATGTTTTCTAGTTTAAATAGCTTTGACCCTCGCCTAACCTTCATGCACACCATTGTCAAATGGAGAATAAGTTACCACATAATTTTTAAATTCAAAACATCACACACACTTTAAAAAGGTGTGAATATTTTGGTAGGTTGATTTGTATGCAGTGAAATAAATAGACATGCGGATTGAATTTGAATTGTTTGAGAAAATTCCTAACTTAGAGACAAAAGAATCTTATGCAAATGAAGGTTGAACCAACGCTCCAGCATGCATGATGTGAATTGTAGGAAACAACAAGTCTGCGTGACAGGTCATGAGAAAATTAGTAGGTGGTGAGAGAGACGGTGAACATGACTAGTTTTCTTTGTTTTGTTATGATATTTTCTGACTCTTTCTATATTAAATGAATAATATCAAAACCACCAAGAAAATGAAAACCATAACTTACCTTCATTGGCAAGTCCAAAAGTGGGAAGCAATAGAAGGGATAAAGAAAATCAAGTCCACCATGCAGCAGAAACCATATAAGAGGGCACGATTTTTGACATCTTATGCATTGTAATGGCCTTGCTCTCAGGATGATAGTTTATTTGCCTGGTAAGCAACCGCATTGTAAATTTGCTAACCTGAGAGAAAGGCCATTGCTGCTTGAGGTTGAGATTTTTATCATAGACTACTCTGACAGAGGCGGTGGTGGTATAGCTTATTATACCTTTCATACCCTTCTCCTCTTGTATCTTTTTTTCATAAAGACTTTTACATCAATCCTCTCAATATATTCTTCTTTCAACTTTTGATCTTTGTGACGAACCATTTTCTTCATTTTTTCCACTCTATGCTTATATTCCTCAATCTCATATTGATGTTTCTTGTACTCTTCTCTAAAGATCTATTCAAACTGAACCTTTAAAAATTCAATAGATTGTTCTTTGAGCTTTAGTTCATTCATAAGTTTTGCTTCCTGACCCACCACAACAGTTTCATAAGCTCAGCTGCTTTTTCATCTCATCTTGAAGAATGTGCATGGTCTCTTCATATCCTTTAGTCAAATCCTGAAGACTCCCCAACACCACCTTTAACCACGGGCAAGTGGGGGGTTCCCCTTCAAGACCGGAAGAAGCCCCAACATCCATGGAGGTAATCCTCCTCCTATTAAAAAAGAGCTCAAACCCTCAAGACCTTTAATGGAATTCTCATATTCCATTTTATTATTATCTAAAATTATATCTACTTCTTTAGACACACCTTCAATAATTCTATCTTTGCATTCTATTGTATGTCTTTCTTTTCCTCCAAACTTCACAATTGTTTTATGTAACATTGTAGTATTATGTTTAACAGATCAAGAATTTGCATACTCTTAGTTGAACAAAGGTCACAACCCTTTATAGAGGAATACACCTCCATGGTAGCTAATTCTTTTAAATGCAACATCTTATAAAAAAATGAGAAAACAAACTCACCATCAAAAAAATATGTTGGAGCAATTGAATCAAATGTGTTAGAGGCAATTTGCTGAAGTGCAAACTTTAGAGGTGCAACCCTACCAAAATGGAACATCTACAGAAGAAGGAATGTCATCATCATTGGGATGTTGTCCACAATGCACAAAATCCTCCCTCTAATTTTATGTTGTATCATCATCACTATGGTCATGTTCATAATCCATACAACCCTCTAAATTTGGCCTCTAATTTTTTGTCATTTCACATCTATGTAAGCTTGCCAAAATTGAGACAACAATATCATATTCATGGTTTTCTAAACCAATGTCATTTCTCGTACCTTCAATATAATTCTCCATAGCCTCTTCATGTACTTATTTAGTTGAGGGACCAACAACTCTTTCTACTGTTCTTTGGAGACTGTCGAGGAACTTCTTCACTATTTTTTTCACTTTAGGCCCTTTGATGTATGTTTTTTACAACTAGTCAATCCTACGATAGTGGGTTAATATAAGTCAATAATTTTTTGAAGTGTTCCATGGTAATTGAACTTCACTCTCTTGTTTTTTCTCTCCTGCAGTGCAAATTGCAATTTCTTAGCCAATAGGTGAGGGACATTTATAGGCATGTCATCAACCTAGTGAATGACCAGCTTCATGCATTCTCCCAAAATATCTTGCTTGTGGTGAATCAAAATTATTCTAAGGACGATTTGAATCGGGGTTTTATATAGTCCAAGGGGAACATCTTGCATTTTTAAATCATTCTTGGGAATATATATATGTTTTCCCCATAGATTTTTTTAGTCATCTGATTCTTTTCTAGCTTAGGATTTTTCCAAGAAGTCAACATTACTCCTCCCCTGTGTGGAATTCTAGTGGCTTTGGAAATAAAATAAGGGGTGAAAGAAACATTCCTCCAAAAAATCACCAATTTCATGGCCCCGTCATTAAAATTAGAAATCACATCATCTATGTCTTCATTATTGAATTTGAACTATCCAAAAACAAAATCTTACACTCCTACTCTTTGAAGGGTATCTACCATACTTGTCCCATGCTTCTATTAGTCCATTTATCAACACTCTCTTTGAATTTATTCACAATGAATAGTTCAAAATGGGAACCCCTTGTTTCACTAACTGTTTCCATTGTACAGGGAACTTAAGTTTCAACTGCAACCTAAGTTGTTATGCTTCAGAGTTGAAATCACAGGCAACTAGCTCGTTCACATGTAATTTTTGAAATCTTCCGAGCTGGAAATGAATAAGTATGGAAGGGCACATAGAGGATGCACGCTGATAATACATGAAGAGGATCCACACAGGAATATATTGCGGGCAGAGAATGCATGCGAAAAATTAATCTACACTATATTAATTATCAATCCCCTAATAATAATTTTTCTAAAGTACTTCAAAATTGGGTTTTATTCCACAAGGTCCCCACTTGATTTCCTAGTTGTTTATTTATCTAACTTGGGAATGAATGATAATTTTTTGTGATTTCTAATATCCTATGTATGATTATCCCAAGTTCACTGCTAAAACATGCAATTCCTAAAAAAACCTATATTTTTGGTATATTTGTACTAATATAGCACATGGGCTGAGGCATTGTATTTTATAACTTATATTCTAGTGCTCTACTAAATTTGGTGAATATACTGAATCGAAGGGAAAATGAAATTTGAAGTCTTTTTTGCTAGGTACAACAATATGGAATGTGGGTTGTCTCTTAGTGAAGAAAAAAAGTTGTACTTCATTAGGAGCTACCATGGAGATATATTTTTAGGTGATAAAAAATCAAATATTGGTATTAACCTACATATGTATGAGAGTGAAGGCATTAAACTATTTCTAACACTATTTTTCCATGAAAAGTAGTTTTTTATGGGATCAACTTTAATAGGTTTGGAGACTATAAGTAGTCAATTTGATGGTTATATAAAAAATTATAAACCCCTTTCTGTCATTGATAAAATTAAGTATATGCCTTCAACTATAATGTTTGGGTTTGGATATTGATATGGATCAGGGAGGAATGTTATTAAGATACAAGTTTTGGATATTTACACCGAGTGTGACCACATGCCCTTGTTGTCCTCTGATCCAATTTCCAGCCATGCTCTAACTTCTTAATTTTTTATCATATTAAGTTGGTTGATGTTGTTTCCATCGACTTAATAATCCACAAAACAAATTAATAGTGATGCCTTCAGTTTCTTTATTGGATTCTTTTTCTATCACTTCAGGAAAATATGGTAGATATTCATGGAGAGAAGGTATTACCTACATTCCTGGAAAATGAAAACAGTGGATAAAAGTTACATTGAGTTTAAACCCTAGAAAATAACAATTTGCTTAAAACTTATGAAAAACAAGTTTTATTCTATTCAAATTAAATCCTCCCTATTACTTTCCCTGTATTATATATCAAGTCCAATAGGCATAACTATAACACCCTCTCGGAAGTAGGATTAATTTGTCAATAAATTGGTCAAAATAAAAAATTACGACTAAAACTACAAGTTGTTATGTAAAATTCTAAGAGCAAATATTCAAAACTAGGCATAGATAAATGGACACCACACTTCGTACAAATGTCAATAGTTGAAACTAAGACCATGGGGTTGAAGTTAGATATACTTTTTACCGTAAAAACTCTTTTATTGTAACACCCCGGTTTTGACCCCATTTGCATTAAAATGTAGATGATGTATATATTGTAATTAATCGTGGTGTGGAGTTAAAGGCAAAAGCCCCACCATCGATTTAGTTGTTTTATGTTCCGGCGATTAAAATTGTTTCCAATGGTATATCATACTAACCAGCACATATTAATTTTGGCATCATGTAAACATGCATTTTAATTAAAAATACCCACAACCAGCTATGTCAATGCAACCATAATTAAACGGGAATGATTTTCCTAAGGATAGGGAGGGAAATTATTTAACCCTTGGGGCCATTGGGGAAAATCCAAGTGTCAGTTGATAACCCATTTTGTTGTCACCCACCCTTTTGACTTACTCACCTTTCCTTGTCTCAATCAGTCAACTACCACATTAAAAATTTTAATGTTAGTTGGGGGCAGTGGTGTGTGGCAGGATTGTCAGTCCTTGCCCACATGCACACTCCACCAAGGAGCTGATTGACCCTCATGTGGGTAGGAGAAGCCACCATGACCCCCATTCTTCAATTTTCACTCACGTAGAGAGCCGGGAGAGCTGTTTTTTGGGCATTCACAATTTTCCCTATGTGTGTGGCCTTACCCTCACAATTTGGCTGTGTGGAGCTCTCATTCACGATTTTGGACCCTGAACGTTTTTTCCCCATCATCCAACAGTCACGTTGGGCTCTCTCTCAAATGGATGGAAGTTGTTGTATGTGTGAATCTCGTTTTTGGTTGTTGCTATGTGTGCAATTTCCTTTAATTTGTGGGTCTGTGTATACGAATCCATCTCCATGTTGAGAGTCTATTGCATTTGATTCCTCTTCCAATTTCGGGCTGTGTCTTTCCCGTTGTTTCAGTGGAGAAATCGTGGCTATTGTTTTCCCCATGAGTGTGGGTTGTTGCTGAGTTGTTTTGGCCACGTTAGGGCCAAGAACAACTCTGAGATTGTTTTGCTCAGTCGGAACAGTGTATCACCATTTTTTGGATACCGTAATGTTTCCTTTTTCTTCCCCAGAGCTGTGAATTGCTCGATTTTGTTGTGTGTATGCAGTGGTTGCTCTTTGGACTATATTAGAGTGGGAATGAACGCTTGGTATGCTTGATAAACCTGGTGTGTTCGGGAGCCTCGTAGACAGAGCTATAGGGCTGGCTTTCTTCTCCACACCCCTTGAATAGCACTGGAAGGGAAGTCAGGGCCTAAGGGACTGTGTAGTAGAGAAGGGTCTGATTCCTTGTGTTGGGTGTATGTGGGTGTCCTAGAAGTCAAGATAGTTTTGGTGTAGGTGTCCTTAGCTCTTCACTGAGCCCACCATCTTAGCAGCCAGCTTTTCCCAGCTCCCTGATGGCCTGATAAACCCAACTATGTTGGCTTGGCTATGTACTGTTGTGTATCTTTGGCTATGTGTGAGCCTGCTTAGTTCCTTATTCCTTGGGGAATCGTTCCCATCTTGGGGGTGATAGTGTTGCTGAGAGATTAAGGAGCACACTGTCCTATGGTTGGGTGGAACGTTGCAGCAACATAGCTGGTTGCGGGGAGCTTCATTCAAAGATAAGTATTCTTGTCTATTTCATCTCTGCAATAGTATTTACTATTTAATGAATTACAATGGACATGTTGAATGCTTGAATGTATGGTTTTGCTTCTGCTGAATGGTAATGATGTATCCATGTTTTAGTTTCAAAGCATTTTAGTTTTTATGTATATGTTCATGGGGCTAGTTTCCCGGATAGATGATGGTATGGTAGCGTCCTCTTCGTCGGTCGGAGGGTTGGGTACGTTACATTTATATTCCCAATATCATGTTTCATTTTCCCATAATTAATTTCACAAAGAGACAACTTTTCTATTTTGAACCCAATTTAACCCAGTTCACAAAAATGCTTGCCCAAGCCTCATTGTTGGGTATTTTTTAGTGCTTTCAGTTGGAAATGGCGTGTTTTACTATTTCCCACATTCTTGTACATTTGGTTCTTCTATATGGGTTAAAAAAGTTAATGGTGTGCAAAAACACTTCATGGTTGTCTTATATTCACGAAATTTCCACCTACATTAATAAAAGATGCAAGCCAAACCCTCCCATTAAATGCCTACAGTTCATGGATTTGGAAATAGAAAATCTAGATATATAGAGAACAATACCCTATTGAATTTCTATAGGGTACCTAGATTCATGTTCCTATGGTACACAAGTGAAGTTTTAAATTTAGATATCGTTAACTTTTTATATTGTTTGATATGATTTTTGTCGAGAACATCAACAAACCTATGAGTGCAGATATCATGGCTTTAATACGGTAAAGAGTAGAATACTATATGTATCAAACATATACTTATGCATAATTTTCCAATAATGTGGTCAAAATAAAAATTAGGGCTAAAACCGCAAGTTGTGATGTAAAAGCCTAAGTGTCAATATTCAAAACTGATCCTAGCAAAATGCATGCCATAGTCCATATAGATGTCAATAATTGAATATGAGACCATGGGGTTGAAGATATATTTGTGAAAAATCTATCTTTCATATTCCCAAGATCATGTTTCATTTTCCCATAGTCAATCTCACAAAGTGGTATCTTTTCTGTTTTGATCCCAATTTAACATTGTTCACAAAAATGCTCTCCCAACCCTCATTGTTGGGTCTTTTTTAGTGATTTCAGTTGTAAATGGCGTGGTTTACTATTTCCCACATTATTGTACATATGGTTCTTCCATTTGGGTTCAAAAAACTACTGGTGTGCAAAAACACTTCATGGTTGTCTTGTATTTTCATTTTAATTGATATTTAAACCATATTACATAATGGTTACTAATTGGTAGAAAAATATTCCAAGGAACATGTGTCATATATAAAAATGTTCATCATTTTCATTTCCTTCATCATCATTAGTATATTCAATATTGTCACATCTTCATCATCATTAGTACCATTTAAAGTTGGATATGGCACATTCAACTAGCATAATTCTCAACATTTTTCTTATCATATGCTTGTATCTTACCATTTTCATGAAATATAATGTTTATTTCATCATCAAAAGGGTTACGAGTCATAGTGGATATGGTTCAATATGTATAATGGGTTAATGTGTTTAGGATAATAGTGGTTTGAGGTAAAAGTGTGTTGTGGGATAATTGTATAAGGGCTCATACTATGTCTAGGATCATAATTATGACATCAAAGTGGTTAATAGTTAAGGTGTGTGAATGGTTCTAAGTTAAGTTAAGATCAAAAATCAAAGGTAAATGTTTGTCAATTAAGATGTTATGGTATGTCAAGGTCAAAATAGTTCATTAAAGTGTGTTAATGGGTTTTTTTGTTAGCCAACATTGTGTGTTTGAGATCATAGTGGTTATGGATTATAATGTAGTAGCGTTTTATAATTTTTCTTAGGGATAAAGTGTGTGAACTAGGGGTGATTATGTCAAGGATAATAGTGGATCGAGGTAAAAGTGTGTCTAGGTTCATAAGGTTAAGGATCATGGTGTTTTCTTGTTAATATTACAATCATGAACATATTATATTTATCCTTGTATATGTATATATAGTTCCCTATGCATATTTTTTTTTATCTTTTAAAGTAAAAATGACCAAGGAAGAAAGTACTATATCAGGGAAAACAACCTAGTAAGATTCAATGCGACATTTTGTGTTCAAGGGAATTGTGGACATTGGTTACAATGTATTAAGGTTTTATATTTTTTGTGGTCAAAATGTGTTAAGGGAATAATTTTTCATGGCTCATAGGGACTAGGTGTCATAGTGGTTATGGTGTTAGCATTCTTGGGGTCAACTTTTATGGTGAATTGTTTTGTTAGGGGTGATAAGGGTTAGGGATCATATTGGTTAGGGTTTATAGTGTTCTAGTGGGTTAGGGTGTAAGTAATCATAGTGTGTTCACAATCAAAATGGATAGGTATTATAATGTATTAGGGTGTTATTATGTTCGGTTTAAAAGTATGTTAGGAGACAATTTTGTCAAGCAGGGTCATCCAACATCTATGTTGTGAATGGTTAACATATATATAAATTTAAACACACACACACACAGATATACGTGTGTGCATGCGTGTGTTAAACACAAATACATACATAAATAATAATAAAACAATACATAAAAATCAAAGAAACAAAATTTAACTCAAATTTCAAATTTACAATGTACTAGTGTTTGATTGGTGATGATGAATATGATGTTGGTGATGATGATGAAAATGGTGACACTAACTTTGAAAAAAAAAATTATATGATGGAATAGGATGGGAAAATCCATTTATATGTTGACTTTTCTTGGAACCTTTAATATCTTATTATTTTTTATAATTTTACAGTATTTTTCTTAACATATGCTTGTATCATATATACCATTTTCATGAAATATAATGTTTATCTCATAATCAAATAATGAATTTATTTTGATTATCATACTATACAACAAAAGGTGAATAGATTGCAATGCATTCCTTTTTAAAAGGCGATCATAAGGTGACAAGAGAGAGATATGTTGAAGAAATTGATATTCTATGTGATTATATAATGAAGAACAATTATGATCATCATCATCATCATTACTACGTTCAATGTTGTTGTCATTTATCCCTTGAGAAATTGGTCCTTGTGACCCTCAATATCACTAGTCAATGAAGGAATATGAGGAGGATTTATATATTAATATACGATTTCTTCCAAGTTCCAAACTATATTTGACATATTTTGACAAGTTAATGTATTCAACACCCTCAATGAACTATAGTGATATATTTTGTTTCCAATTACAATTGTAAAGATATGTTGCTCATCAAAAGGGTTACGAGTCATAGTGCATATGGTTCAATATGTGTAATGGGTTAATGTGTTTAGGATAATAGTGGTTAGAGGTAAAAGTGTGTTGTGGGACAACTGTGCAAGGGGTCATACTATGTCTAGGATCTTCATTATGACACCAAAGTGGTTAATAGTTAAGGGGTGTCAAGGGTTCTAAGTTAGGACGAGCTCAAAATAATTAGAGGTAAATGTATGTTAATTAGAATATTATGTGTCAAGGTCAAAATAGTTCATTAAAGTGTGTTAATGGGTTATTGTGTTAGACATCACAGTGTGTTTGAGATCATAGTGGTTATGGATTAAAATGTACTAGCATTTTATAAGTTTGTTTAGGGTTAAAGTCTGTGAACTATGGATGATTATGTCAAGGATCATAGTGGATGTATGTAAAAGTGTGTATAGGGTCATATGGTTAAGGATAATGGTGTTTTCTTGTTATGATTACAATCGTGAACATATTATATTGGTCCTTGTATACGTATGTATAGTTATCTATACATATTATTATTTATCTTTTTAAGTTGAAATTACTAGGGTAGTAATTACAATATCAGGGAAAACAACCTAGTAAGCTTCCATGTGACATTGTGTGTTCAAGGGAACTGTGGAAATTGCTTACAATGTATTAAGGTTTTAGTTTTTTTTGGGTCAAAATGTGTTAAGGGAATATTTTTTCATGGCTCATAGGGACTAGGTGTCATAGTGGCTAGGGTGTTGGCATTCACATGGTCAAATTTTCTGGTGAATCATTTTTCTAGGGGTGATAAGGGTTAGGGATCATAGTGGTTATGGTTTATGCTATGCCGATGTTATGGTTTATGGTGTTATGGTGTGATATTGTAATAATGTGTTATGGTTATGGTTTATTTTGGTTGATATATTCTCGAGGATGTATTCTGATTGATGTATTATGATCATTTTCTTCTACTTGATGAATATTCGTTGATGTGTTTTGATTGTGTATTCTGATTGATGTATGACGATTAATGTATTCCAATCGATGTATATTGGTTGATGTATTATGGTTGACGAGTTTTGATTTATGTAATATGATTGATGCTTGTATGGTTAGTTGATGCATGTATGGTTGTCCTTGGTTGATATTACATGATTGATATATGATTGATACAGGTTGAGATATTATGAATTGATGATCAATGTTTGTATGGATGATGTATGCATGATTGTTGTTGTATGATTGATATTAGTTGATGAATAATGGATTTTTAAATGATATCTAAATAAGAATTATGCTTTGTGTTGAGATGAAAAGTAATATGTTGTTATGGCCCTTTTTGGTTCTTAGTTAGATTAAAATTATTACATATAAGTTCGCTTTTCCTATTACATTGAAACGAAAAAGTATTTAGGTGATATTTGAAAATTTTCATCCTTGTGATCTTCATTAGAAAACTCTCTTGTATCATTATTGAAAGGTATCCTCGTAATAACTTGGTGGTATTTCATATATCACTGTTGAAAAGTAGTTACTAGTCGTGTAAATAATTAAGTATGATACATGTACCTTTATTGAATATGAACTTCATGTATCCTTATATATTCAATACTAATTATGTAGAATGTGGTACTAGTATATTGGTTAAGAAACTATCCATGGATCTTGTTGAAATAAAATATATCCTTGTGATCTTTGCTGAAAGTATCTTGCTTGGGTATCCTTATAGTATATCAAATACCTTTGTTGAAATGCATCTTTGTAAAATATCATACTGATAGTTCATGCATTTTGTTGGAAAAATATCTTGGTGACACTTCACGCATCCTTGTAGGAAAAGTGTTTTAGTGATAAATCATGCAAAAACATCTTGGTAATGCATCTTATGTGATTGAATGATATGCACACATTTCATGTATCTTAGATGCATTTTTCACGATTGAAATTGATTAGAATAAGATTTAGGTACATGAATTTCAAGTATTTTTCTGAAGAAGTATCTATATCTCGAGTACCTTGCATATATTGAAGTATTTCATGTAATTAATTATAAATTTATTTTCTTGAAAGATGTATTTTATGAATCTTGTTGAACAAAATATGTGTTTATTGATGACCATGTGTTTATTGGAAATGTGAAAAAGCATCCTTGTTGAAGAAGCATCTCTATTTCAAGTATATTTGTTGAAGAATATGGTTTAGCTGTTGGGACTGAGTTCCTGGATTCCATCAGAGATAATTCTAGTATATCTTTCGAGAGAGGTAGTCTGGTGGATTATGACCCCTTTGCTTTTGTCATATCACTCTACTAGTCTAGGTTCTCGCACAGGAAGCCCGGAAATGGAACGGTCACCCCATAGGCAGTGGAGACTGACATGAAAGTAGTAGTGGTAAGCATTGAGGTTCTCAGAAGAGGTAGTTCTGAGAGTTGCTAAACTGACTGTGTTATTCTTATGGGAGGAATGTTGTCTCGTTGAAGCTAGTTTCCTTAATTTGAGATAAGTATTCTCTCATGTTTTATTCATGTTGTTGTATTATGTATATGTGCCATGGTGACTGATTTATGCTATCTTTATGTTCATGGTTTAGTTGTTAAAGGATACTCATATATAATGTATCATATATTTTTATACATGATGTTAATCATATGGTTGATTGAAATATGATTTTCAGGTGAACGTATTTTTATTCATATTTGAAGACCTTAGTAATGGGGATTGAAGATTGACCCTTGCTACTAGTCTTAGTTCTCGCACAAGAAGCCAGGAAATGGGTTGGTGATATCTTGAGGAACAAGTTAGGTGAAGAGAGTCACATCCCATAGGAAGTGGAGATAGACATGAAAGTAGTAATTGGAAGTATTGTTGATGTATTTGTAACTTCAGAATGTATTCACATGTATATTTTATGTCTTGTACCCCGATGTTTATTCCGAGAAGTATCTGTAATGTAATTGAGTCATGTCATACCCCGATGTTCCTATCGGGAGATTCAATAATGTAAACAAGTCATGTAAAGTCATTGTGGGTAACCCTCCTTATTGATCAAGGGTTAAATTCCCCACAGTTGTGGGGCCCTAGGGTTATTAGACTCTCTTAGACAAGTCGGCCCTAGTGAGTTATTGTCAAGTCAATAATTAGTATAAATAGAGAGTGAGCCTCTCTATTTATCACACAATCACTCACACTCAGTTGTAGCGTATAATTGAGAGAGAAGAAGTAGTTGGGACAAGAGAGAGAGAGATACTACTGCTGTTGAGAGATCATCTTACTGTTTTGGGGTTTTACTTTTGGTGCTGATTCTATCTCTAAAGAAGTTGCGGGGTTTTCTCTTTTATGGTTTCCCTGAGGAAAATATTTGTGTCCATTGTCTCTTATGTTTGATTGTCGTTCTTGTTATTCTCTCAGTTAAAGATCCTAAGATAATGCTAGCTTAAATGATAAAAATCTAACATGGTATCAGAGCTAACCTGAGAAGAAGACACTGTGCAGCTGCGAAAACTAGGGCTTCCTATTTTTTGGATCTCTCTCCATAGATTTTCAGCAAAAGAAGGTTAGGATGAATCTCCTCTCTAGGGCGCATCTTTCTGTTGAAGCAGAATCTGATTCTGAGCATTTTCAGTTTTTGAACCGACATTATTGTCGGAAATTAGGGCTTTCCACAGAAGTGGAATTTTTGAGTGAGCCCAGGCTTGGATTGATCTCCTCCTCAAAATTGAAGTTTAGAGATCAAGATCAAATTTTTTGGTTGGGTAAAACTCTAGGAAAGTCAAACCATAATTTGCTCCTGAACTAGAGAACCAGTCCTGCATAATTCAACTCCAGATCTGGTTCCGACATCTTGACCTGGTAAGATCTAAATATTTTGTATTTCCATTTGAGGTTCTCTATTAAGATGTCTCATCATACCAAGATTGATGAAAAGCTTCAGGGAGATGATAACTTCCGAGCTTGGAGGTATAGGATATCCCTGGTCCTGGAAGAAAATGAGTTGGACTCTTACATCACTGAAGATGTTCTAGTTCCAGAGGGAGATGAGGCTAAGGCCTTACAAAAGAATAAATTGGTCATGGATAAGAGGATTATTGCTGATTCAATAAAGGATCACCTTATACCACAGGTGTCCTCCATAAAGACACCTAAAGCTATGTTTGATTCCCTAGCCAAATTGTTTGAAGGGAAGAACATAAACTGGAAGATGACTTTGAGGAACCAGTTGAAGAATGTAAAGATCCAGAATGAGGAGACCATATAGTCATAATTTACAAGGGTCTCCTATATCAAAGAACAACTTGAAGTAGTGGATGAAGAAGTGGAGAATGCAGAAATTGTGAGGACCACCTTGAATGGTCTCCCTAGGTCATGGGATTATTTCATCCAAGGAATTTGTGCTAGAAAGAAGCTAATCAAGTTTAGTGGGCTATGGGAATAATTCTCACAAGAAGAAGCTTGAATAGTAGCTCGAGAAGAAAAGATGGGAAATGAAGATCAAGCTCTCACAATACACTCCAAGAAAAGAAGAAGGGACAATCATCATCACCAAGGTAAGCATTCTCACCAGAAAGATATTTCTGTAAGAACAAACAAGGATCTATCCAAACTCATATGCTATACATGTTATGAAAGAGGACACTTTGCTAGAAATTGTTCCATGAATAAGAGTGGTTCTAAGAAGAAGAAAAAATCCAAAAGAAGACATCATGCTCACACTGATGAGGATGATGATCCTCCCAGAAAAAGAGTCAAACAAGAAAGTGAAGACTCTTCAAGTGATGAAGAATATGTTCTGATCTCTTCTCTCACGAGAACTATCAAACATGGAAGCAAATATTGGCTTATTGATAGTGGGGCTTCCAAGCACATGATATGATTCAAGGAATCTTTTGAGAAACTATCCGAACATAATTCACTCCATAAGGTGAAACTTGGGGATGACTACAAATATCCCATAAAAGGTAGTGGTGAATCCTCCTACAAGCTAGACTCTGGAAAGTCTATGAAAATGAAGGATGTCTTGTTTGTACCAGGACTAAAGAAAAATCTTCTCTCCATATCGGCATTGGATGCAAAAGGCATGATGGTTGCATTTGTAGATGGCCAATTCCTCATGTGGCCAAAAGGAAAGACTATTGACGATGCAATAGTAATTGGAGAGCAAGAGGGAGGATTATACAAATTGAAGGGCCAACTAGAACAAGCTTGGGTTCAAAACTCAGTAGAGCCAAATGAACTTTGGCATAGAAGGCTTGCACATGTACACTACAGAGCACTGCCACTTGCAAGCAAAGCTATTGAGAGAATTCTAGAAATGTAGACAAAACATGAAGGAGTTTGCAAAGGATGTGCGAAAGGAAAGAACACAAATAAGACATTTCCAAGTAGCGAAAGAAAAGCAAAAGGAATCTTGGAAATCATTCACTTCGATGTATGCGGTCCGATGTCATCCATATCATTAAGTGGGTATGTATACTATGTTTCTTTCATTGATGATTTTTCTAGGAAGACATGGATATACTTCATGAAAAACAAGGATGAAGTATTTAGCAAGTTCAAAGAGTTCAAAGCTTTGATCGAGAATCATACAGAAAAGAAAATCAAGACCTTTCGATCAGACAATGGCGAGAATTCACATCAAATGAATTCAAAGAATTATGCAGATATTCAGGGATTAAGATGGAGTTAACCACTCCATATAATCCATAGCAGAATGGGGTTGAAAAAAGAAAGAATAGAATGATTATGGAAGCTCCAAGGGCAATTATTCATGATCAAGATCTTCCTATGCATCTATGGGCAGAAGCTGCTAGAACAACTGTGTATGTACAGAACCATACTCTGCATAAAGTACTCGAGAACAAAACACTTGAAGAGGTATTCTCTGGTAAGAAACCAGAAGTCATCCATCTCAGAATATTCAGTTGTCCAGTGTACATACACATTCCAAAAGAAAAGAGGTAAAAGTTAGATCCTTCAAGAAAGAAGAGTATATTTGTGGGATACTCTGAAAGCTTGATAGCTTACATAATATACTTCCCAGGATTCAAGAATATCGACATAAGAAGAGACGTAACATTCAAAGAAGATTCAGCCTACAACAAATCTAGAAGGAGACCAGTTGAATACTTTGAACAAACAGAAGTACCCAGAATTCAAGATACAACTCTATAAACGATGCAAACCAAGATGAAGATCGAGAAATAGAAGAACCCCATGAACTTGTAGATCCACCCCAAGAGAAGAATCCTAACAAGAAGAAACCTGCATGGGTATGAGAGGCTATCCAAGGTGCAAAAATATATGGGGCTCCAAAAGAAGTGCATAGAGAGAGGAAAATGTTAGATTTTTATCATTCAAGCTAGCATTATGATCTTAGGATCTTTAACTGAGAGAATAACATGCACAGCAATAAAAAAAAGAGACAAGAGACACAAAGAATTTTCCTCAGGGAAACCATACAGGAGAAAACCCTGCAACTTTCTCAGAGATAGAATCAGCGCCAAAAGTAAAACCCGAAAACATAAAGATGAGCTCTCGACAGCAGTAGTCTCTCTCTTGTCCCAGCAACTTCTCTCTCACTCATGCGCCCCAATGAGTGAGTGTGTGTGTGATAAATAGAGAGGATCAATCTCTATTTATATTCTTTCATTCACTTGAAACCCACTCCAACATGTCGGCCTCACTTAACAATTACTTACTAGAGCCGACATCTCTAAGAGTGTCTAACAACCCTAGTGCCCCACAACTTGTGGGGACTTTTCCTCCTCCGAACAACAAGGAGGGTTATCCTTAACACAATGGTGGGGACTATTTCCCCAACTTACATTGACTCACCTAGGGTTGAATTCTCTAGGATAGTCTAATAACCCCAGGACCCCACAACTTCGGGGACTTTAACCCTTGACCAATAGGAGGGTTATCCACAATGACTTGACAGGACTTGTTACATTATAGGACCTCCCAATAGGAACATTGAGGCATGATATGACTCAAATACATTACAGACACATCCCAAAATAAACATCGAGGTATAATACATAAGATATATGGATGAATACATTCCAAAGTTACAAATACATTAAAAGAAAAGAACTAGGTCCTACTCCGGCTATGTAGCACTATTGTGTGACTTCATTGATAAAGAACCTTCCAACTATGAAGAAGCAACATAGAATAAAGAATGGAAGGATGCTATGATTGAGGAGTACCAGTCGATCATGAAGAATGATGTCTGGGATGTTGTCCCAATACCAGAGGGGAAGTCTGTTGTGACTTCCAAATGGATCTACAAGATCAAGCATGTTGCAGACAGTAGCATAGAGAAATAAAAAGAAAGATTTGTGGCTCATGGATTCTCCCAGAAAGAAGGAATAGAATATGAAGAAACTCTTGCACCTGTAGCTAGATACACTTCCATCAGATCAGTACTTGCTCTGGCTGCAGTGATGAAATAGAATATACACCAGATGGATGTCAAGACTGCTTTCTTGAATGGTGTAGTGGAAGAGGAAGTGTATGTGGACCAACCACTCGGTTTTGAGACACATGACAAGGAGTCTCATGTGTGTAAATTTAAGAAATCCCTGTACGGTTTAAAATAGGCACCCAGGACATGGTATGACAGAATTGATAGCTTTCTATCTAGTTTGGGCTTTACCAAAAGTAAAGCAGATTCCAACCTTTACTACAAGGTTGAAGAAGGGAACCCAGTGATACTCCTACTGTATGTAGATGACCTATTTGTAATAGGTGGAGATGGGTTGATCAATGATACAAAGAGGAAGCTTGATGCCGAGTTCAAAATGAAGGAACTGGGTATGATGCACTATGTTCTAGGCATGGAGGTGTGACGGAATGTGGATGGAATCTCCCTCGGACAAGGGAAGTATGTAGTAGAGATACTGAAGAGATTCGAGATGATGGATTGCAAGGCCATGACCACACCTATGGCATCGAACTTGAAGCTTCTAAGTGATGCTTCATCAGAGTCAATTGATGCTATGATGTATCGTCAGATGATTGGGTCCTTGATGTACCTAACGAATATGAGACCATATATTTTCTTTGCTGTGAACACATTGAGCTAGTTCCTGACAGATCCTAGACATGTTCACTTGATTGCTGTAAAGAATATTCTAAGGTACATAAAGGGTACAGTTGATTATGGGATCAAGTATAAGGTGAATTAGAAGATTAACCTGGAGGGTTATGTTGATTCAGATTGGGCAGGAAGTGCCATCGATAAAAAGAGCACTTCACGGTGTTGCTTTAGTATGGGATTGGGTGTGATCTCTTGGTTTAGCAGGAAGCAGTCCTACGTGCCATCGAGTACAATTGAAGTAGAGTATGTCACAACTTTTTCAGCTAGTTGTGAGGCAGTATGGCTAATAAAGCTAATGTATGATTTGTTTGATCTCCAATTAGATTCTACTTGTATATATTGTGACAACCAGAGTTATGTGAAGTTGTCGGAGAACCCAGTGTTCCATGACAAGTAGAAGCATATCGAGATCAAATATCACTATGTCAGGGATATGGTGCAGAGAGGAGCAGTGAAGCTCTAGTATGTTGTGACAGATGAACATATAGCTGATGTGTTTACCAAGTCATTAGCTAGAGTGAAGTTTGAGTACTTTAGGGAGAAGCTTGATGTTCTCCAGATCGAAGTTCCTTCCAAGGGGAAGTAATGAGTCCGTGATCCATTCAGGCATGGTGAGAGGATTAGTTCCTTCCATGGTCAGATGTAAGTGCAGAGATTCTCTGATATGATTGTGGGTTGTGTTACCACATGATCAGTGTAGAGCCATTCTGATGTGATTGAGGGATGTGTTCCCACATGATCAGATATAAGTGTTGAAGGCCATTTTCTGGGAGAATGGAGGCACATGGCCAGTTACCAAGAATACTCAGCCTAGAGATGAGAGCCATTCTGATGTGACTGTGGGATGTGTTCTCACATGATCGGATGTAAGTGTAGAGACCTTTTGAAATGTACGCTAGATTGGTTCCTTGCATGGCAAATGTAAGTGTAGATCCCTTTCGACATGTATGTTGGATTGGTTCCTCGCATGGTAGAATGTAAGTGCAAATCCCTTTCGACATGTATGTTGGATTGGTTCCTCGCATGGTCAAATGTAAGTGCAGAGCCTTTCTAACATGAATGCTGGATTGGTTCCTCTCATGGTCAGATGTGAGTGCTGGGCCTTTCTGACATAGATGACTGGATTGGTTCCTCTCATGGTCAGATGTGAGTGCTGGGCGTGCCTTTTTGACATGTATGTTGGATGTGTTCCTCGCATGGTCAAATGTAATTGCTGGGTGGGCCATTATGACTTAGGTTCAGATATAAGCATTGAAGAAGACCTACATGGAGGCTAGGCCTACAACCAGCATGAAAAAGGGATGGCTATGTAGAACTTCCTATGATGAGAAGAATTGAGAGATAGCACCTGTGATGATGATCAAGTAGTGATGTTCTAGATCTAGTGATGATCCAGATCCAGTGATGATCTAGATCCAGTGATGTTCTAGATCTAGTGATGTTCCAGATCCAGTGATGATCCAGATTCAAAAATGAAGATGACTTGAAGATTAAGATAACTTGATGATGATCCAGATGATACAGAGAAGAATAATTATGCCTAAGGTCTTAGAGAAAGGGGCTTATGAGATCGTATATTATGACAGGATACCCTTCAGGAAACCTCACAATGGGTTTTACTTGAAGAGGTACTATTCTTAATACATTTATGTATGGTACCTTGTATATATGTATATTTGGATTTCAGTGTGTTTTGATATTTTCAATATGGTTTTCAGTTGATGTCCATAGTGTTTATACCATGTTTTGGTTATGTAGATTGGATGGATTTATACGGTTTCACTGATGGTACATGCCATAATACCTTGGGTGTTGTATTAACCAACTCATGATTTACTTAGTTCAGGAGTGGTTTCTATTGGTCAGGCTACCAACAACATCGCCGAGTATCAGGAAGTGATAGGTTTACTCACCGAGGCTGCATATCAAGACATTCATTATTTGGTAGTGTTTTTGGACTCTCAACTAGTGGTTTGTCACCTAAATCATGTTTACACTATCAAAAACCATACACTTCTCCACCTATTTCAGAGGGTGCATCTGTTAGAAAGTTCATTTGATTTCATTACTTATAGGTATATCCCTAGGTTTGATAATATGATTATGGATTCCTTGGAAAATTTCATTTTAGACTGGCATATTTCCCATTCATAACTTGTTAAAATAAACATGGTCAATCATAAAGTAAAATAAACAGTAAAGGACATGTAAAATTCATGTAAATATAATTCATCCATCTGAAATCACATGTAAACACCAAAATCGAGTCTGTATATATATATATATATATATATATATATATATATACACCAAAACCGAGTCTGTATATATATATATATATATGTATGTATGTATATATATGTGTGTGTGTGTGTGTGTGTGTGTATAAAAAGTGTTTTTTACAAAAAATTGGTTACGAGACCTCATCTAAAACATTGTGGCTTTGAGGGATACAAAATGATACAAAAATCTTGAATCTAGCTAAGCTTTCAGGGATACATCATGCAGACCAGTCTAATGGTGCTCATGGTAGAACATAATGGCCCTTGCTACCCAATGTAGCAATCAACTGAAGTGGCTTGATACTCCCGCGGTATGTCTCTGAAACCTCCTAGGGAGGTCATCGATAGCACCATCTAGGATATCTAGAGTCAGTCAATCTAGATTCTCCTCTAACTCTGTTAGATCATCATCACCTCTATGACAAAGTGAGCTCCTACTCGCCTGTCCATTGGAGAATATGCCCTAGGCCATGCATATTAATTCTTGCACATGATCTAGGAACTAGGAATCAAAATCATCAAAGAATAATTGACAAATACTCATGAATTGGAAAATAACTGAAATACCAAATAGGTTTCCTCTCTGTATATTATATAAACAATAAAGGATTACAATACCATGCATGATCAATGGCTTAAATCAATGAAGAATTC
>LPNX010752512.1:166325-223871 GCA_001517045.1 Pseudotsuga menziesii | reverse complement strand
TAAGTTAGCCTCCTTGACTGTAGGTAGGCATGGGAGTGACTGGGATGATGGTAATTAATTCTCCACTGATGTCAATTAAACTTAGGATAGTGGTTTAACCAGGCCAATTTGACTGAAGGAGTGAGTATGAAGGTAAATGTCTCCAACAATGCATCACCAACATCTGCATGTAAAAATTAAGGTCTTGTTATTATACATAAAAATCATAAAACATGAAAAATATAAAAATATAATCAACATGTTAGGTTTTGCTTCTTATCGATGTCACCCCACTATGCACCAGGTGGTAGTGGTAGGTTGGGATCACCTTGGAATTCAGTCCCTGCATATGCATAATCCTCAATCATGAGGATCTAATAACTCAGCCAGTGGAAGAAGGCAGCCTCTAACTTCACCTTGGCCCCGCCACCTCCTATGCGAGCCATGATATATACCCACTGTGACATATAGGGTTCCCTATCTCTCAGCTCTATGAACACCACCCGGGGCCTCATGAGGGGTACCCTCTCAAAGAAAAAGCATGCTAAGATGGTCTCGTACTCGAACCATTTCAACTCTCCTTTCCAAATCTTCGTCAGTTGATCCTTGAATACAGGTAATAGTGTATATAAAGTAGGTTCCATAGCCTCTAGGTCATATAGCATGTGTTCTTGAGATTCCTGGTGAGACCCTTAGCTCCCAGCCACCCTCTGCATGGTAAATAGAACACTTTGAAGCAGAAGATCCATCACAACCTTTATAGGAATATTCTTACCTGACATTTTTGTACCTGGGAAGCAATGATGAACAATGAGCTCATGTGTAGTGATGTTCCCACCTCGGGAACTAGTCAAAGAAATAGGAGCCCCTCGTCTGGACATCCCTGTCAGAAAGTATATGTCTTCTACCTCCACAGTCACAATATGAGGTCCTACCCCAAAATACTACTGCTCTAGATTCCACATCCATAGAATATATTCCAGTAAGCGGGCATGTGAAACCATGCTAGGGGTAAAGTATAAATTTAGAAGGTCACAGCCTCATAGGGAAGCCACACAAACCGCATCTCTTGTGGCATGAGCATCATCATCATCATGTTGTCTTTCCTTCCAAACTAACATTTTTGACCAAATAAACATGTAAAAAATCATCAATGAGCTATTTAGAAACAAATTCTACCATAAAAAGTGCTCAAAATATTTTGATGTGGCTAGGGAAAATAGTTTTTTGAGCTCAGGGTCGGTGCCACCTTTATCCCGTTGAGATAGAGCAGTGCCACCACCTGAGTGCAACTCAAAAACCATGGTTTTCATTGGGCACCGCCTTTCCTGTAAAGGCCAAACACGGTGCCCATCGTTGGTCTTTTATGTTTTCCCATTGAGCTAAAAAAATCAATAAAATAAAAAAATTGGAAACCATAGAAAGGAAGGGAAGGGTTCAAGCTTTTACGTGGACCCGACGATGCGAAAAAACGAATGATCGATGGCTTCGTAATCTCCGGTTCAAATTTGCACTACAAATCTCCCAAAATTTTCTCCAAAGTATGGTAAACAGTAGAATGACTTGTCTTTTACTATTTACTCAGCTTTTATAATATATTTTTAGGGTTTTTTGTATTATTTTAAATTTTTTAAATAATTTTTATCAAAAAATACCCCTTTTTCATAGTTTATTAAAAGTCATTTAAAATATTTTTGGGAACACTGATATCCTTTTTAGATTTTTGCAGGGACAAAAATAAACGGTTTGTATATGGGGAAGTTTGTTTTTTTACTTTTTCATACTTCTAAAAATGGAAAAGGTCCATGAGCATTTATTTTGACACTTTGGTCATGCTCTCAAAACCTAGCATCAAAGTTTCGAGTCTTTTTTTTATTCTTTTTAGGCTCGTAAAACCTGTTCATCGTGTAAAAGAAACCTATTGGAGTCTTCTTTAAACTCTTTTCAGACTCCCTAAATGTGAAAATTTTGTCGAGTACATGTCTTCTTCATGCTCATAAAAGTATTTGAAGAGTTGTATTTCCGACGATATTTATCTATTTTTCGGTTCGGATCGACTATTTATGAAAAAGGACCCCTTTGGAGTCTTTTTTTGTATTTGTTCAGAATCTCTAAACATGAATGATACCGAGTTAACTTTCATTGGACTCATTAAACTAAACACTGAGAGACCCTCTTTTAGGAACGAACCCGTCCTTTCTCAGGTTCATAAAACGTATGAGAATGAACTTATCTTCGGATGAGCTACAATGAGTGTTTGTTACCCTCTTTGAACTCGTTAAAAAAAAAGAGGAACTCATCAAACATGATGGGGAAATTAAGGGAAGGGAATCAATTCATTTTGAAAATAGAATGACAGTTTTTCGTCACCTTTGAACATGGCACTTGTCTGCATTTCATTCAGTCAATTGGGTAAATCAACTTGTCTCTCAGTCGATCCACTTTCATGAGTCATGTCACTCCTTTGAGTATTTCAAAGTATATATTGTCCATTGTTACATTGTGTTCCACCTCGTCGAGTAAATTTTTCCAAGTCTTTTGTCATGCCACCTGATGTTCAAAGGGAAGTTGAAAGTTTACCTCTATAGTTGAAACAATCTTTGTGTCAGTACATTTTGTGTCAGTCCTATGGTTACATTATCTACAACATTCCATAACTTTGTTACGTGTTTCATGTCATTGATGTGGGATTTATCATGGCCCTCCTTTGACAAGACTATTTATTTCGACATCAGCTAATCATCTAGGAATTAGTCTTAGAAACAATTTTAGTACCTTGAGATCTGTATGCCTCGATGATAGATTCTCTCACTCTCAACATAGGTTCACATCATTGACCTTTGATTGATAGACTTGATTGAGTGTTCGACATCAAATCATCTATTCATGCTCAGTATATTGTACTAGGGTACCTTGGGAATCATTGACATCAATGGTGATTTCCCTTGCACTTGTTAACGGTTCACATCATTGACTGGTAATCAAGTTGCTTATGCCATGTTTGAATTTAGATCATTGTAATCACATGGATAGAATCATAGTTTGTGGAAGACGAGACAAAGACTCTGGGTATCATTTAAAGCACTTATAGCTTTCTCCCCAGGTTACGATGGAGTATATTGTATGAAGTCCTAACATGGATCCACATCTGTATGGTCATTGTTGTGCTCGACTTTGTGTTCATTTGACATAGATCTATAGTGTATTTCTAGTATCTATGTCCCAAGTTTGATTCCTCTATCACATGGATCTAGTTTGTATTCTAGTAGCCATGGTTTTTAACCTCTCTCATGGATCTACCTTGTATTAGTCTACAGCCATGATGAGGAAACATTTTATCATGAGTCAAAAGTATTGATGTATTACAAATGCCTAGTTGATGATCTCCAATCAAGTCGATTCTTTCCTCAAAGTAATAACTTGCTCTTTTAAAGCTCTCTCTTATCGTATCCCTCTAGCCTCATTCTTTGGGGGGGAATTCTGTTACACATAAATCTCATCATCAGCATGTGATGAGGCCCCAAACATTTTATTTTTCCCTCAATACCAAGTCATGAAGTAAAATCCTGGTCCAGATATCAATCCTACATATCAAAATCTAGCACCTCTCCTGCCTTTTAGTCAATAAGCGTTACCTTCTTTATCATCGCCTTTAATATTTTGGCTGTAAGCAGTGAAACCATGATTAAATCTTGTACAAGGCATGTTTCTGCCCTATCACCACTCTGTCATAGTGGGGAAGAAGCGTTTCCCTTGGTAAAAAGTGAAAAAAGAGATGTTTCCTTGAAGTTTCTCGAAGGAAGGCTTCGTGGCTCCCTTATCCCTACACCTGAGAACCACCTGGGCTCGAGAACCATCCTTTTGGGATCTCCTATCCACCTCACCCACCATTTTTTCAACCATCCTTATCCTTCCAAGGCCTATAAAAACAGGCTCATATCCATGGTTGAGAGAGAGCAAGGTTGTGCTGTTGCATTGACATTTTGGCCTAAATCAGTAGGGTGAGCATAAGAGGAGCAAGTTGGAGCTTTTGGGGAGAATATATTGGCATTGTGAAGGAGAATATTGACACTAAGGAAAAGGTTGTAAAGTTTTTCTTCATTCTTTAATGCAAACTTGGTTCCTTTCCCATAAAGTATGTTCTGTTAATATCATGTATTTTATTGTTAGATTCCTTACTCACTAGCATAGAATAGTGGAACATTTTCTGGTGCTTTTTGATCTTGTGTGTTGGTTTCATGTGATCATGCAGGTACATCAGTGAATAGCTATCATTGCAGGAAACAACTACACTATCCCATCAAAGACACTTATTCCATATCTCCACCCATTCTATGGAAAGTCTTCTAATTCTGTTGTGTACTATTTGTTCTAGATCTGAACCATTCAGACTAGAGGACCAACTCCTATCTGCAGGAGGTGCATTTTTCCTTGAGGTTATAGTTTTTAACCTTCAATCTTTTCCTTTCATATACTCTACAATTCATATCTTTGTGTCCAAATGTAGATCATGCAAAACAATAACCAAGGAAAATGTGAGGATACCTGTTTTGATTAACTTTCTTTGGAGTTGTCTTGAATTCCTTCTTGATAGGTGGAAATGATCTTCTAGAGTTCTGACCATTACTTGTTTTTTCTTCTTATTTCTTCTTGAATGTACTAAGAAGAGAAGCTGCATAATAGTTTGAGATAACTTGATTTTCTTCTTGAGAATAACCTATTCCATTTTTGTTACTTGGATCCCTTTGTGAGGTTATAATCTTATCTAATATTTTAGAACTATTTTCATATCTTGTTTGGATAAATTTTGCATCAAGCTCTTTTCTTAAGTGAACTAGTTTTGCCTCCATTATTTCACAGGTTAGTTCTTTTTCTTTAAGAGATTTCTCCAGTCTTTCTTCTATCCTACTTTCCTCTTGAATTTGGTGTTTTAGATTGCTCATGATTTTCTTCATCTCTTTTTTTTTTTGTTCATGCTCTTCCTATTGTTCAACTAAGAAACTTTTCAGCTCTCTATATTTGTTTTTGTATCTTATTAGTCCATTCAAAGCACTGAATAGTTCTTTTTCCATATTAACCTCTTATTTATATTCTGACTCTTTCTTATGCTCAATTTATTATATCTCATTAGACTCTTCAAATAACTAGAAAAAGGACTTTATCATCACTAATATCAGATGAAATGTTGTCTTCTTCTTTTGAGTAGAAATTAATTCTTCCTTTGTAATTTTTCTTATAGTGGAATTTTCCCTCTTTCTCGTATTGTTTGTTTTTTTCATATTCATCTTTAGAGTATTCCTTGGGATAAGGACACTTGGCTTGAAATATAAATGTGTTGGTGTTTTACCTTATTGGGTTCCACGTTAAAATATTGTGTCCAAGTTTGTTTTTACATTTGCTAAAAGAAAATAAACATTGTTTAAATTTTTGTCAGAGCAGGATCCTTCACCACAGTTTAACCACTAGAAGGGATATCCTATTACAACCACTATGGATCAACATATGAAGTTGTCAATTTGATTCCCCTATTTGATGGTGAAGACAATGTTTTCTGGAAGATTAGAATGAAAAACTATCTGATGTCCATTGGTCTGGAAGTTTGCGCATTAGTTGAAGAAGGATATAAAGTTCTAGAGGTCACTCCCACAGAAGTAGGAGAAAGGAAGAAATTTTGGGAACATGCAAAGGCCTTAAATACATTACAAGCTGGAATAAGTAAGAAGGTTCATGAAAAATTACTGACCTGTAAAAGTGCAAAAGAGCTCTGGGACAAACTGGAAACCGTATATGCAGGAGACTCCAAATTAAAGATGGCCAAACTTCAATCTCTCAAAGTACAATATGAAAGTCTAAAAATGAAGGATGCACCCACACCTTGGTTTCTTCCTACACCTATAGACAAGGATACACCAATACCCTGATTCTCCAACCACTACTGAAAGGAGGCTAAGAACTCATTGCAGGCATGCATCCTTCCCTAGCACCACCCTTCCACCCTTGAATGTATATTTATTAGACTTCCAGATCTTCTTAAAAACTCTATCTCTTGTTACTCACCTTTGGTCTCTGTCTTATGCTTCAGCTGCATAGATATGGATGACAGAGACACTTTTATTCTACTTCAATCTTATTCTTATATATTCTTCTTAAACATCAATAAAAAAAAAATACCTTTTCAAACAATCACGTCCTTACAATACTCTAACTCTGTTAACCACGCCCTTCATAATTATGTTTATGAACTTTTAATTCTTTTAAACCTATTTGATATTCATTCAACAATGGCGTACATTTTCTTCATACTTCTTGGAATCACCTTCAAGGATTGCAGGCAATATTAACTTCTTCTGCAACATGGATTTCACGATTTTCTTGTTTCCGCAAGCTTCCTTCCGTAGTTGTTAGGTTTCCGTAGATGTATTTCTGCATTCATCCTGAACCATTGATATTAGTCCCAGACTGTTTCCTACCGTAGATATGATGTGGTATACGGATTGCCTAAACAAACATTCTCAAGGTGTCTTTCTGCACTTATATTTCCAGACCAAACATTCTGCATCATTGATCTCCTTTGGGATTCTTTGTGACCATTAATCTTCGATAAGATGCAGATAGTGAAATGTGGGTTTGTGACTTTTCCTAAATGTCATTTCAATATTTTCACTTCTGCACTAATATTTCCACACAAATGGTTCTGCATTATTTCTCTTCAGCGGGATTCTTCATGATCCTTGATATTCCTGATCGTGGGTTGTGGAAGGCGGGTTCTCAAACACTCAAACGATGCTTTCGCAATCCTCTGCCTTCCGCTTTCTACACTAAGCTTTCCGCACCGTCAATATTTTATGGAATTATTTCTAACCTTTGATCTTCTGGATCACGGGATACGGAATGCAGAACTGTGACATTTCCCACATTCTTTTCACAATTTTCTGCATTCCATTTTTTTCCTTTTGCTTTCCATCTTTCGGACTTTGGTTTGCATAAACCCATATTATCTTAGACCTTGATCTTCTGCTTTCCATTTTTCACTTTTCTTATGAACCATTGATTTCTTTTGCGGGTTCATTCTTGATCGTTGATATACGATCTAATGCGGATTTTTGTATCTTCCCTTTTCCTTATGTGGAAATCATTCTTTGACATCGATCTCCTTGTGGATTCAATCACAACCATTGATCACTTGATCATATTTGAATTTCTTCTTCCATATTCCTACTTTTTTGGAACCCTCCTACGACTGTATATCTATTGTGGAATTCTCCTTAGTTGTAGATATTTGTACACTTGCAGAACTCTTCTCTACCTTAGATATTCTATGGATCTAATCTCAACCATCGATCTATACTCTTTTGTGGAACTTCATCTTTTCTGCCTATCCTTTGCGGAACTGATCCTTAACCGTTGGATATCATGCGGGATGCTTCTTGACCATCGATTTTAGATTGAATGCATATCTCACCATGACTTTTCATATTTGCACGATTTCTTTTGCTTTAACACTTGGCCAATTTTAATGTCAACATGCAAACTAACATTTCTCTTGTTTGTGTAGATTGATATTTTGCTCGTGTAAGAACCAAATGAGAATTTAATTTCATGGCTAGATAGCCAGTTCACCAAGAAGTAGGATCATGTCATGTCATCGCTACCTTTGTATTCCCTTTGATTTATACTGAGTTTACCTTTTGTCTTTCCTTTGTCTTTCATTGAGTTCACTTTGCCATCATGTCCTTTGCTTATCCTTTATCATTCATGAACTTACTTTGACATCAATGAAAACTATAATCCATATTTCCAACATTCCTAGATCTTCTTGTTTCACTAGAAATTGGACACTACAAACTACTTTTTTGGTGGACGAAGATTTCATTCCCTTAACAATAGAAAATATACCAGGTATTTAAAAATTGTTGTAATCTTTGTATATAATCTGATTGAAATTTACTTATAAAACATTATTTTTCAACTAATGATTACATGATTATGTTACAGGAAATGATGTTTTTTTAAACATATAAATGATTTATCATTGGATATATTTTGGCATACCATTTGCTCAAGGTGGGATAAACATGGTAAAAATTTAAAAGATGATCTCACTAATCACTTAGTTGGGTTGTTCGGTAGTTAGAACTTCAATCGAGCGGAGGCCCTCAAGAAATTTGGCCAACATATAAAAAATTTGAGGGACCAATGTAGGGTTCATCTAGAAAGTAACCCTAGGTATGGGCACCCTACAATGATTCCATCAAGGGAGTGGAAGGCCTTGGTAGATGATGGAAATGAGAGGGATTTGAGAAAAGAAGGAAAGTTACCATCGAGCACAGGAAGAAGTGAAATACTTTCAACAATGAAATTATATGTTTATTACTCTTTAGTTTTAGATAAAATTTGCAACATCGAACACATTTCAACATTTTCATAGGATTCCAAACACATCAAAGGCCATAAAGGAAAGACAAGAAAAAATTAGCCAACACAAGCTTGGGCCTAGTGTTTATTCGAATCTGGAAGCACAATTTGTAAGTATCAATAAATCAAATATTTCATCCAAATGATAAATGCAAATAATTTTGGTTTTATTTACACAAAAGATAAATTCATGATATTATGTAAAATTGCAGGTCGATCATTTCAAGGAAATTCTCGTGGATGAAGACTTAAATATTGGCTTCCTATATGGCTTTGAAGCCATTATTGAACATCGAAAAATCTTGTTTAGGAAAATAAAATATTCTGGTAATCAATCTTGCAAACAGGTAAATGCAACGAGCGAAAATTATTTAAGATTGATTACTTGTGTAATCTGTTCATTATAAATTTTGGCCATAAAATATTGAGTATGTTTTAAGCAGGGAAGAAACGATCCACATAATACCAATGATGGAAAACATCCTTATGAAGGTCAAGCTTTGCATCTTGGTAATGTATGTATTCATGTGCTACAAAAAATGTAGTACGTATTACAATTTAAAATATTGCATTACAAATGGTGTATCAATTGTAATTTTTCATGCTTCAACTCGAGATCATGTAGAGGGTCATCCTATATAATATGAGGCTATATAGGAAGATGAAGTACATGATGTGCCCCAATCAATTAAAGAGCACATATCTAATGTTTTTTTATTAATGAAATACTTGCAATAATAATAACAAAAGACATCAATTTAACATTTCTTGATTTTTGCAGCGAATACCAACCCCTTGGAGTAGCATATAGGTCATGAGCACATGACTAGGAAGACATTAAGGAAAGTTACAGATTCCATAAGAATTGAAAAATAATTCGTAGAAGATGAGTTGATTTATGGTTTTGTCAAAATAAAAAAATAAAAAAGAAGCGATTGTAAAAACATTATGAAAACAACTTATTTTTAAAAATATAATGTCATGCAATATTTTTTGTGTACTGAATGAATGAGTGAATTAATGAATGTTATATGTTAATGAATGAATGATAAATGTTTCTTTATGAGGAAAAAAATGTATTTTCACATAAATTCATTTATTTTAAAGTACATGCATTATGCATTGGGTATGGGGAATTGAGAGTGATGTGAGGCTGGGAGGAGGGGCCATAAAATATTCCACCTTCACATGGTTGGACCTGTTTAGTAGATAATATTAAATTATTCTAAAAACAAAGAGAAACTCAACAAGGTATTACACTTGATTATTATGTATTATAGAGTCTTGTAAATTTTGAAATGCATGTCTATTTCTTAAATTCTTTGTCATGAATAATAAATTTAATGGTTTTTTGGTTTCTACAAGATTTCGCAATAGGAAATGCAATTGATCATTAGACTATGTGGAGAGGTCGAATCAATTGTACTCAAAGGTACATAGTTATACTCATGAATTTGTTTTTTTAATGTTGTAGGTAAGAAGGAACTATGTTGGAGAGTTGAAACTCTCGACGTTTCGATCCCTACTCTAGGATCATCATCAGGAGACCAATGAAGCCTTGTTTTAGTTATTTACCTTTTGTGTATATTCTTTTGGTTTACTTCATTTATTCTATGTAGTTTATTTCATTCATTGAGTTGATGGTATTTTAGAATCCATGCAATCTTCCATTTTCATAAGATTGTATACAATACGACATCTGGATTAGAAAATCCTCATAGGCCTTGCTGCTTCTCACAAACATGTATTAGCATTAATCATTAATTACATGTTCCCATTCAAGTAAACCACTCAACTATATCAATTCGATAATTGTAACACTGCACACTTTTTTTGGAGATGATTCAAGTTACAAATGAATTTATGAATGTCAGTGGTTTACCACTCACCTTCCACTCACCTTCTATCCCTTTAAAAGACCCAATGATCCTCACCAAATGAAAAAGAGACTCCCCACCATAAGGCATTATCCTTCTAGATAAACTAAAAGATGATCAAAACAAGTTTATTATCAATGCTATAGTTCCTTATGGGTTGATCTTTCATATGAGATATCTTCCATGGAAAATAAAGATATATGTGTCCTTAAATTGGTATGCAATGTTGCTATAGGTTTGCTCAAGGCTCCAAATTGTTATCACTTAGAAAGTTTTCTTTGGCTATGGGAGAAAATATGTTCCCATAATTACTTCAACTTGGAAGATATGAAATTTCATTATGAAATGAGCCCATAAAGATGCCAAAAATCAACTAACTTGCACTCAAACTTGGTTTTTTGCATATGAAATTAACACGAATCTTCCTTTTAGGTTTGTTTATGTTAGATTTTTATCATTTAAGCTATATGATCTTAGGATCTTATCTGAGTGAATAACAAGAACAAAAATCAATCATAATAGACAATGGACACAAATATTTTCCTTGGGGAAACCATAAAGGAGAAAACCCCGGAACTTTCTCATAGATAGCATAAGCACCAAAAGTAAAACCCAAAGATACAAATATGATCTCCCGACAGCAATTGTCTCTCTCTCTCTTGTCCCAGCTTCTTCTCTCTCTCAGTTATGTGCTACAACTGAGTGTGAGGGACTGTGTGATAAATAGAGAGGCCCACTCTCTATTTATACTAGTTTCTGACTTGACATTAACTCACCAGGGATGAATTATCTAGGAGAGTCTAATAACCCTAGTGCCCCACAATTGTGGGGACTTTAACCCTTGGAATTTAACCCTTGATGAATACGGACGGTTACTCTCTATGAATTTACATGAATTGTTTACATTATTGATTCGCCCAATAGGAACATCAGGGTACAATACATAAGACATACAAGTGAATACATTCCGAAGTTACAATTACATCAACACTCCCTCTTAACTAGGAAGGTATTCTCTCGATACACTTCATCAGCACAAGTATTCATCACTAGATAATCATCAAGTCTGGATCATCATCAATTCCACCATCATCAAGTCTAGATCATCTGGATCATCACTGGATCATCATCAAATATGTATCATCACTGCTTCCGTTATCTTGAACAAATGGTGCTATCTCTCAATTCTACTCATCACAGGAAGTTGTACAGAGGAAACCCTTTTTTAATGATGGTTGTAGGCCTAGCCTCCATGTAGGTATTCATATTCTTCAGCACTTATATATGACCATGGGAGGAACACATCCAGTGACCATGTTAGAAAGGCCTGTCCAACACTCACATTTGACCATGGGATGAACACATCAACCATGTCAGAAATGCCCAGCACTCACATCTGACCATGGGATGAACACATCAACCATGTCAGAAAGGCTCAACACTTATATCTTACCATGGGATGAACACATCAACCATGTAATAAAGGCTCAACAATTATATCTTACCATGGGATGAACACATCAACCATGTAAGAAAGGCTCAACACTCACATCTGACCATGGGATGAACACATAAAGCATGTAAAAAGGGCTCAGCACTCACATATGACCACAGGATGAACACATCAACCATGTTAGAAAGGCTCAACACTTATATCTTACCATGGGATAAACACATCAATCATGTAAGAAAGGCTGAACACTTATATCTTACCATGGGATGACCACATCAACCATGTAAGAAAGGCTCAACACTTATATCTAATCATGTGGGATGAACACATCTCACAGTCACATTAGAATGGCTCTGCACTTATATTTGACCATGGAATGAGCACATCAACCATGTTAGAAAGGCTCACAGACTCATCACTTCCCTTTAGAGGGAACCTCGATCTGGAGAACACCAAGCTTCTCCTTGAAGTACTCAAAATTCACTCTAGCTAATGGTTTGGTCAACACATCAGCTATCTACTTGTTTGTCGCAATATACTAGAGCTTCACTGCTCCTCTCTATACCATATCCTTGATATAGTGATATTTGATCTCGATATGCTTCGAATTGTCATGGAACATTGGGTTCTCTGATAACTTCACACAACTCTGGTTGTCGCAATATATGCAAGTAGCATACAACTAGAGATAAAACAAATCAGATAGTAGCTTCCTAAGTCACACTTCCTCACAGCTATCCAAACAAGTTGCAAGATACTCTGCTTTGGCTGTACTCAGTGCTACACGGGATTGCTTCCTACTAAACCATGAGATCACACCTGATCCCATACTGAAGCAGCACCTTGAAGTGCTCTTCCTATCAATGGAATTTCCTGCCCAATCTGAATTCACATAACCTTCCATGTTAATCTTCCGATTCACCTAATACTTGAGCCCATAATCAACTGTACCCTTTAGGTTCCTCATAATATGATTTGCAACAATCAAGTGAACATGTCTCGGATCTGTCAGGAACTGGCTCAATGTGTTCAAATCAAAGAAAATATTTGGTCTCGTATTCATCAGGTACATCAAGGACCCAATCATCTGATGATACATCGTAGCATCAACCGACTCAGATGAAGCATCACTCAATAGCTTCAGGTTTGATGCCATAGGTGTGTTCATGGCCTTGTAGTCCATCATCCTGAACCTCTTTAGGATCTCTACTGCATACTTCCCTTATCCCAGGGATATTCCATCCGCATTCTACCACACCTCCATGCCTAGAAACTAGTGCATCATACCCAAGTCCTTCATCTCGAACTCAGCAGCCAAATTCCTCTTTGTGTCTGCAATAAACCCATCTGCACCTATTAAAAACAAGTCATCTACATATCATAGGAGCATCACTGGGTTCCCTTCTTCAATATTGTAGTAAAGGTTGGAATCTTCTTTACTCTTGGTAAAGCCCAAGCTAGTTAGGAAGCTGTCAATTCTATTGTACCATGTCTTGGGTGCCTATTTCAAACCGTACATGGCTTTCTTCAATTTGCACACATGAGTCTCCCTATCATGTGTCTCAAAACCGAGTGGCTACTCAACATACACTTCCTCTTCTACTACACCATTTAAGAAGGAAGTCTTGACATCCATCTGGTGTACCTTTCATTTCATGACTGCAGCCAGAGCAAGTACTGATATGATGGAAGTGTATCTGGCTACAGGTGCAAAAGTCTCTAAATAATCTATTCCTTCTTTCTGGGAGAAACCACAAGCCACAAATATTGCTTAATATTTCTCTATGCTACCATCTGCAACATGCTTGATCTTGTATATCAGCTCGGAAGTCACAACAGACTTCCCCTCTGGTCTTGGGACAACATCCCAAATATGGATTTTTAAATCCATCACATTCAACATTATACAACAAATGTGTGATAACATGCAAAAACAAATACTTATATTTTCTTTCAGTCTTCAACATTTGTTGACTTCTTGAATCTTCTGTTATCTGGAGAATTTCTTTGTGAGCATGCCCTTCTCTATAATGTTCTTCAAGTCATGATCACTTTCTCAGTGATCCTTCCCTTTATATTTGCAGCACCCCAACTTCCTCTCTGAGAGGTTGTAATTGTTCTCTAATAGTATAGACTATAAATAGTCTCTAAGATTTTTGACCATGTCTCTTCTCATGTGGATTCTCTCCACAAGATATCATAGCCCTCGACTACCTAAGTCATGTACGATGACTAACTGGTGGGGACTTTATCTGCTGTCGCCCATGAAGACACATCAATACTCCCTCTTCAACTAGAGGAGTTATTATGTACTATACCAAGCTTGTCCCTGACAGAAGCTTAGTAAGAATGCTGGCAATGCTGCTCATCTATGTATATGTACCATCTCTCAAATATAACTGACTAGAACCCTTAAAAGCTTTACTGCTTTTCAACATGCTCTATCTAGAGCAACACATGTGATCTTCCTCGATCACTATATTAGTCAGATTTCATATATCTTTAAAACTCTCTTTTATTGATCAAGACATATATGAGTCCACATACACTTGCACCAAGTAGGTACCATAACAAATGCTTTGTATATGTCTATGTACAAATTGCAAAGCACATAATAGATCCTGGGACTTGTGACTAACCAAATACATCTCAACTGTCTTGAGATCCTCCAAATATGAAATAAGAATTATAAAATTTTGTATTTACCTTCATATGTGTGGCTATGGATTTGTAGTCCATCATCCTCAAACTCTTCAGGCTCTTTTACTACACATTTTAATTAGCTGAGGAAAATCTTTGTTTGGTGACTGCCACACCACTAATCATAAGAATCATAAAAATATTCTTGAATACAATTCTCAGCTTCCTTCTAAATATGAGCATCATGCATATCTCCTTTTTTTTTACAGGAGGTACATCAACTAGTTACATCGGTTCTTCATGAGCTAGTGAGACTAGCAATTCCCTCTCACCATGTAAATGTGAGAATCATAATATGGGTTCTCCATCATGAAGACTTATGCTCATCTATAAATGAAGCTCTTATTTGACACATGAATTTAAATAAGATAGAATATCTCCAGGACTCATCACATATACAATAATAGAATTAATCTGTCACATGCCCCAATTTTGTAAAATAATGTTATTTTATTTTTATTTGATTCCTAGACATTATGTTAAATTTAATGCTAATTTGAAACTGATGACTCAGCAGAGTCAAAAGATATGGAATGTAATTCTGAATATTTTATTTTTAAATAAATAAAAGTGGAGACAACAGTTTGGGAGAGCTGTTAAAAAGAGTGTTACCGGTCAAGTTGGTGGAGGGAACTAGGTGGAGAGCAAAAAGACAAGTGGCAGCATCCTCAAACACTTCCTATGTTGCAGGTGGCAACCTCCCTACATTTGGGGTCATGATCCCTCATGAAAGTGGGATCAGAGCAGATGGATCAATTAATGACAACTAACCCAAAAATACCTAGGCAATCTTAATAAAAAATCCCAATGTAGAGAGCTGAGGCTACTCATTCCAGGAGAAGAATAATTCAGGTGAATGCACTTCAAGGAATTCATTGGGAAAGGGAAATCTGAAGGAAGGTGTTTAAGGGGTAAACTGCAGGAAATTGATCTAGTACATCTTTGCAGCTGAAAGATCTTACTGCAATATGTAGAGTTGGTATTGAGTCTCAGGACTAGTACTTTGTTTATTGCTCCACCTAGTTCTAGCCAAGGAGACTAGAACAAGCCTGGGGGTCCTGAGAAGTCACTATTTGAGCGCTCTCCACGAGTTGGTAGGGAGGAACGACCTCCCATTGTTGTTGTCATCTAGCTTTAAAGACAGGTTCCATTATCTTTAATTTATGTGTTATAGTTTATATCTATGTGTGAGCAATTAATGAACAATTATATGTTGTGTTGTGTTGAAATCTCTTAGTTGTTTCAAGGCTGAATCTGTACTGTGGTGAAAGATAAATCCTGCCTGTGTTTTTCCCCATCTGGAGTAATCTAGATCATACTCTAGCACAGGTAATGTGTTTAAATAAATGAAGTATGATAGGAATATAAATGAATAGAATATTTATGTTTTCAGAGTATTGAAATAGTTCCTATCAGTAGATAGTTGTTTTCTAGGAAGTTTATTAATATGTTTTGTAGAGATATTGTCAGAACTAGACTGTGTGTTTAAAATATCACAAAAGGACAAGAATCTTTTAATTACTGACAGTAGTTTGTTAAGTATATAATTCATTTCCTACACAGCATCTACTTCTATAAACTATACATTTGTATTGAAGTAGAAGAACTAGTATTATCAGTTGAAAGTTATTATTTATGTTAAGAAAAGATGTAAAAATAATACAGATCTAGCTTATCTTTTTCTTTTAGTGACAACTAATCTTCCTGCATCTATCTGAACTATAGTTAAGAATATGATAAATGTTACAGTATTCCTTTCTTAGCTTTAATAGCTAAAGGATAGTATTAACTTAGGTTTAAGTTAATATTATAAGAAACTATCCTTATACTTTTGCAGACGGTATAAATGTAAAGAATACTGACAGGTAAGAAAGTTCTTATATTCCTTCAATAATTATACATAAACAATTGTATTAAATAACACAAATATTATAGACTGCTCTCAGTTGTAATTATTATACAAATAAAAACCAAAATAAACTTAAGAATAGATATTATACATAGATAATAATATTATAAATACAAATAATATTATTATTATCCTTAAACAGTGATATTTATAAATTATTAACTCATAAAAACAAACTAAAGAAAACTGTGTAACCGTAATTAAATTTACAAGATAATAACACAGGAATTAATATTCTATCAAAGTTAAAAGGGAGTAAACCCTAGCTCATATTCTGAGCATATGAGCATAATCTATAAGTATTTTTAAATAATGTAGTAACATAGGTTATACATAGGGTAGTTCTTTTAAAACTATTAATTAAAAATGTTATGCACAAAAATAAACTACGATACTAATTAACTTATATAAATGTATTTATAAGAGAAACATAACCTTTCTTTTGATAATAGCATACATCGACAGAAATAAATGTCAAGGTTAAAACCCTTAAAACTATTACATTACAAGTATCAAAATATTAACCAAATTTACAGCAATTATGTAACCATCATTAACCAGTCTAATAATTTACTCACAGTCCTTTAAGAACAAATAGAATAAAAAAGAAAAATAGTGTAATTATTATCATAAGATTAGTATAATTCAAACAAGGGTTTTTACAGGTCAAACCCTAACCCATGACTTCCATCAAAACAAACAAGATTTAAGTTACGGCTGTAAGTATCAGCCTTAAAATTTAAATTATAAAACCCTTACAAAATACTCAACTGAGTTTTAAAAACTTCATCATATTCAGGAAAGGTAAAAACCCTAAAATTACACAGAGTATAGCATAAACTCCCGGCAACCAAAATGAGTTTACAACTATACTGCCTTTATAAAATTTACAAACTTAAACCCGACTGTGAAGCCAAAGCTTTGACTAAGTACTATGCACAATACAAGTCGAATCTACCCTAGCAAGAGTTTGGATTTAAGTATTGTCCAAAAAGCCTGCAAAAAAATTTAAAAAAAATAACATAATTCGTGACGAGATAAGAGAGGGTTTTCCAAAACCTTGGGCGAGTCCAACGACCACCCTAACACTAACAGAGGGAGAATCCATATTTCAGACCACGGGGCTTACCCGAGTTTGAACTATGAGCCACGGCCTTTGCAAAAAGGTTGTCTTTTCTCCTTTGTTCAAGCTTCACAACAGTGAGCACCTGCAACAAGAAACAAACCACTGTCAGCAAAACAATTTACTTGTTAAAGCTTGAAAACATTCTATATACACTTGCAGTAAGTAAAAAGAATTTCCAATATGATAATTACCTATCAATGGGAGAACAACGAACAGCTTTACAAAGCACTGTCACCTACAGGCGGTGCAGTTGGAAACCCAACAGCCCTCAAGAACCTCACACAATGGAGAGCCATGGGAACCAAAGAAGGAAACCGAATCAGCCATTAAGCTACGCAGGCTTTGGAAGAAAGGTTTCATAGGCAGCAAGACAAGGGTAGCAGGAAAAGACAACCTCACTTGTTGCAGAAGAAGAACCAACATTCAAAACTACACACCGGAGAATAAAAGTAGCGTAGAGTCAAGGCACAAGGCAACTGTAACTAGGAGAAACGACGACCACCATGGGAGACAATCCAAGCAACCCTAGAGCCAGCGTAAACTACGGGGCAGAAATGAGATTGGTTAGGTTTCCATAGCATTATATATTTTCCAGGCGTGGACATAAATTAACCACGTAGCAACAAATTTATCCATGCAATGAGGGTCGTGTCCTATAGTTCCTGGATGGAAGCAATATCCCAATTATTCATTTATTGCAGCGTGGAGTAAACCTTTGTCAACCCAATAATCCGTAAACCAAATCACTAATCATTTGCACAATGTTTTATATTAACATAATGATGAGTTTATCAATGTGGGGGTTACGTTGACCAAGCTATAGTGTCATTTATAAATCTTAAATTAAAGCCCTATTTGGATTATGCATTAAACCTTGCTACCAATAACATTATATTGTCATATGATAACATCACCATAATGATATAAGTGGTGGCATAACTATACTCTAAACATTGTTTTGATAAGATAGAAATCATGTAATATATGTCTTGTTTATAGATTAGGTCAAAGTTTAAGTCTTTAACATAGTTATAAAAGAGTGCATGCTAACTATTAAATGACTATGGATTCTCTAGTAGCAAAGATAAACTATAGCTTGTGCATAGTAAACCCTTTTGCAACAAGGATATTACAAGTCTAAACCTTATAGATAGTACCTTGTAATAATGCAAAGGAACATAAAGGCTAGATTAAAATACGTTATAATAACAAATTATTGGTAGATTGAATGTCCATCGAACAAATCGATTATGCATATCTACGAAATTTACTTGAACTAATAACTCAAATAGCATCAAAGCTATGAAGTAGTACACAGCTGAAGATAAGAATGTTATCATGAAATTCTATCACATAATTTAAACAACAATACTTTGATAGCACTTGGGAGTATAACTCAACTTAGTTTTATTCTCGTACAGAATGTCTAGTGTACAGTAAGATAATTATAGAAGTAAAACTGATAATTGGAATAGGAATGACCCTATTAAATCCAAAAGTTACTAGAACACAGAGTTAGACTTGGGAATAAAATAAATAGCGGTAAACATAAGCTCATATAGAAGGGCATGATGGTCATAGTTATACACTCAAAGGTTTCTACTATCCAAAAGATAACAAGCTATAAGTATCTTATAGAAACAAAATAAGGGTCAATAAATACACAGGAAAGATAAGATACTATTGCATAAAGACTGACAAAAGCAATGTTTATAAATGTTACAAATTACTTAGACTAAAGTAGAAATACTTGTAACTGAGATTCTAATGTTTAGAGTCGCAAATATGTTATACTGTCGTTACTTACTTCCAATCTTGTTTACTTGAAAAACTGATGAACATCAAATGATTTTACCTTACGGGAGCTGTCTAGAGTTTAGCAACTTATTTTACTAATATTTTTAAATTGCAAACAAAATACTGCTGACACTAAAAGATCTCTTAAAATATACTTGATCGATCATACCTGTAAAACCTGTAAGAAACAATATTCAACTGCATTAGCATGATTGCTAAGTAAGCCCTGGATTCAAAAGTAGATTCCACCTACTGACATAAAAGAACTAATCAGTAAACTGAAGCAAACACCACACAAAAAGATTTTATTCTTGCTACGAAAAATAAACTGTTAAGTTATTTTAAAATTTAGTGAAACTAATTACTTGACTGTTTCCTTTATGCCAACTGTTAGTTGTTAGTAAACCGCAGGTTTTAGCATTTATTGTTATCTCAAAATTTTAAATTTTTGTGAAAAATTGGGGTTTTGACATAATCCATCTATTTTGTGTACTTCCCAAGAGACATAGGAACCTCTCGAAATGTTCTCTTCCAGGATCAACCATTAGAATGACTCCACATTCATGTCCTTCTTTACTTGTAGGCAAGGGCATGTTAATTTTCCCTACAAGACAAACTACTCTCATGGTTAGAACCATTTCATACTCATGAATTTTATTCACATGAAATATTTTCAATATACTGATAAAGATTTACTTAGTTATGTACAGATATTGACCAACCGAATTATCATAACCCATTATAATATTATGTACTGATATGCAACCCTATATCAGTCCTATAAAAGTCCAAAAATTCATTTTATGAAATAAATATACATCCCCATGTTCATATCTCATGAGGTAAGCATGAAACCCTTTATCTAGCCAATCATGTAGTCTTTTATGTTCACAGTTTATGAACCAATCATGCTTCTGTACATATCATGTCTTATGAATGATGTTTTCCACCTTATATTAGTCCTACATAAGTCTTATATCAGTCTTATATCATTTCACAAAATTTGGAATCATGAGATTGATTACATTCCAATAAAGATATGAACAACAATGTATATGCTAAACACAATTCCAAGACCAGGAATACAGATTGTAATAAAACAGAATCTGATTTTATAAAAGCAAATGATAATTAAATAATCGTGCAGTCCAACATTCATATCTCATGAATCAATCATGCATCTCTATATTTATGAAACAAGCATGCAACTCTATATTCATATCTTTATGAAACAATCATGCATCCTTTATATTCATAATCATGCATGCTCTATATTCATATTTTATAAAATAATCATGCATGCTCTATATTCATATCTTATGAACAATCATGCATCCTCTATATTCATATTTTATAAAATAATCACGCATGCTCTATATTCATATCTTATGAACAATCATGCATCCTCTATAGGACTGTAATGAAACCATTCAAAAGCATATAGATCTAAGTAGCATATAATAAAAAAATTGAGAACTTATCTTTTTATTGTTTTGCATGCTCTCTCTTGATCTCTGCTTCCTTGTGGAGATTAGTGTAGTCCCTCGGTCTTGATCTCTTTGCAAATTTGAGTGCATGCAGGAGGTAGCGAATCTCTGCATGGTGAAACTGGATCCCATGCAACCCGAAGCGAATATTATTATTTTAAAGAAAAACTTCTTCTAACGATCATCCTCTTCTTTGTATGAGATCTCAACTCTATGAGTCTCTCATTATACACAAGATCCATTGAATAATGATAATATCCAACTTACAACTCTTGGTATTGTTCCATCAATTGGTCCACTTTGGGAAAACGGCCATAACAAGAATTTTGAGAATTTCATCTTCAAATACCTGATTGTATCTCTCAAACATTAGTGTATTTTTGCAATATTCTCATCAGTAAGATAAATCAGCCAATTTTGGAAGCGGGTTTTCAACCATTTTGTCTGATTCCTCACAGATTGATCAAAATGTCTCCACGAAATTTGTCTCCTAAAAAGTGACAGAAATTGTGCATCTTGATTTGCTCTTTAATTCACCCTACATAAAGAGTTATCACTCACTGAGGTCAAGTAAACATCTAGATCATTCCCCTCAAGAATTGTTCACACTCTTGCATTTAATTTTTAAGTATCTTCATGTTGAAATATTGTAAGTTCGAAGAATATTCTATATGTATCTTTTGTGGTCCCCGATGGTCCTACCGGGAGAATCACTTGTATTATCTTGTACCCCGATGCTTCTAATCAGAAGAACTAATAAGAGTCATGAGGTTGTCCCCTCTATTTGTAAAGGTGGGTCATTAGCACCCCAGTGTGGTTACTTGAGCCTACATGCGTAACTCGAGCTTACATGATTAACTCGAGCCTACATATTGAATGAGTTAATTCAAGTGAACAGATGAATATAAATAGAGGTGTGGTGCTCCTCATTTGAGACACACACACTCTCACTTGTCTAGTGCATTAGTGGAGAAGAGAAGTAGCTGGAGAAGGAGGAGGATCATGCTTTGATCTCCTTGTTGGTTTTATCTTTTATCATTTGGGGCATTTATATTGAGGAAGCTTTTGCTGGATTTTTCCCTTTAGGGTTTTCCCAGGATAAATCTTTGTGTTCTCCTTTTGTATGGTTGTGCTTGTCTATCTTTTAGTGATCCTGTTTATATGCTTTTGTTATGAAATCGAAATGAAATACTAATGATCTAGCTTAGCATATGAAAATTTAACATGGTATCAGAGCCACCTTGAAAGAAGACATTGTGCAGCTAAAGAATATAGGGATTATTATTTTTTGGGTCTCTATCCATGATCGATCAGCAAAAATAGGCTAGACTGACTCTCCATTGAAGGGCACATCTTTCTGTCAAAGCGGAATTTGATTCCAAGCATTTTCAGTTTTGGTGCGGAAAATTAGGGCTTTCTACATAAGAAGAATTTTTGAGTGAGCCCAGCATAGGATTTTTCTCCTCATCAAAATCAAAGTTTAGAGACCTGGATCAAGAAATTTGGTTGGGTGAAACTCCAGGAAAGTCAAACCCTAGTTTGACCTCGACCTGGAAAAAACCTAAATACTAAAACTACTAAGTTTTGGTACATTCGCTATATCCTGCGATTGGTGAAGGCTCAGGAGTTGAAAATTTTAGAGGATAAAGATAAAATCCCAATTTACATTGTGTCCAAAATTTCACCTCAGAGTCTCTATATTTTGGGACATATGATCCCTCCACGTTAGGGTTCCGGCCTCTTCCAGAATTCATCCCTAAACATGACACCTGGGGAGAATTGCTGTAGCGTGGGCTACAGAGGTCCAAATGGAATTCCTGAAGATGTTCCAGAAATATCACATAATTTAATTTTTGTGGTCCAAATTTCTAAACCTGAAGATGAACCAATGACATGTGGCATGCCGTACAACTTCACTATTCTGAACAGTCCTGTAACAGGTCACCTTGGGAAAATGATCATAAATCCCAATTGGTGAAACAAATTCTGATAAAACCTATGGTGTTGGATCAAGGACATGCGAGGTTACCTTAGTGAAAAATTTCACACATAGGAGTAGTAATTTAGGAGATATCATAGAAACAGTAACAGGAATTTCTGCAGAAGAAATTGGAAAACTAGGGCTTCCTATTCCGGGAGCTTCCCTCCATTTTTTTTAGAAAAGGAGTACATTGGACAGCTCCATTTGAAGAGATATATATTTCTATCCAATCAAATCTAAAAGATTCAAATTTTTGAAAATTAGGGTTTCTCTGACAAACCCTAGATCAACCAGCTCCGGAAGCAGGACGAACACCTCAAATTGGTATGATCTAATCTTTTGCTATTTGCATTTGAGGTTCTCATTTCAAAGTGATCTATCACATCAACTTGATGATAAGCTTGGTGAAGTTGAAAAATTCGAAGCATGGAAGTATTTGATCTATCTGAAGAAAATGAATTGGACACCTACATGAGTAGAGAGGTTCCAGTTCTAGAGGGAGATTAGCCTCAAAGCCTTACACAAGAAGAACTTGATCAAGGCCAAGAAGATCATTGTTGATTCAATCACGGATAAACTTGTACCACAAGTGTCTTCCCTAAAGACACCGAAGATGTTTGATTCCTTGATCAAGCTATTTGAAGATAAGAACATAATTCAGAAGATGGATTTGAGAAAATAGTTGAAGAATGTGAAGGTCCAGAATGTATAACATCTTGAAGCAGTAGAAGAAGAAGCAGAGAATGGCCTCCCATGATCATGGGATTCATTCATGAGAGGAATGTGTGCCAAAAGGAAGTGATTACTTTCAGTTGAATCTGGGAAGAAGAAGAAGCTCGTCTCATAAGAAGAAAAGAAGAAAGATGGGAGCAAATTGAAGATCAAGCTCTCACCATTCAAAGAAGATCCCTCAAGTGATGAGGAATATGAAGAAATCGGTTCTTGACGAACCTCTTATCCATCTTATCATTTGGATAAGAAATGATGATTTCATGGATGAAGAAGATGATGAAGCAGAATGATCAAGAATGAGTCTACCCATGAAACAAAAAAAAGATAAGTATTCAATTGTCATTTAATGATATTGTTTTGTTATGCATTTGATTATATTCAGTTGATGTGTTGTTTGCATGCATGTGATGGGTAAGTAGCTCATGGTTCTATACAAATATCCATTGTTACTTATCTAGAATGAAACCTATTTGTTGACATATTGGATTAGTGCACAATCTCAATGATGTCATGGTAGAGATGGAAGGCATCTAGAAAGTTTCTGTGAGATATGGATGAATGTTGTATTGGCTAAACAGTTGCATGATGCATAAGAATTTGTCGTTATGCATATGTTTTATGAAATAGTTCTAACCATGCAGCTGGTGCATTTGAATTGTAGGAAAGTCCCCATACAACCTCCTACAAGAAGGATGAGACTTGTTCTGAAGAACAAGTGATCACAATTCAAGATTCACTACAATAAAATCTGAAGCTCCCAGGGTTAGAGACACCATGACGGAAGAAAGATATTCAGAGAGCGGTAGATCCACCTCGAAGGATGAAGACCACCATGGGTACGAGAGATAACTCAAGATGAAGAAAAGAATGCTATGAAATAAGCTATGATCAAAGAATAATAGTTGATCATGGGGAATGATGTATACGATATGATTTCGAGACATAAATGGAAGTACGTAGTATCCTCCATATGGATCTACAAGAACAAGTGTACAAAGCAAGAATCGTGATTTTCCTCAGAAAGAATAGACTATGACATGACATACTCTATTGACCAGTATATATCAAGCATAGAATCACCTATACAGAATGAAGAAGGAAGATAATACTCCACTTCAAGGGGAGTGACTACAGAAGATATTTGAGTTTGACACGGTACGACATGATGGAAAACTTCCTGATGGATCGAGACTTTACCAAGAGTAAAGTGGGTTCCAACCTTCAAAGTTGAATGCAGAAGACTAGGATATGTTGATGATCTGACAAGACGAACTCATGGAAGATGTTATGATGATGTTTGGGATATAGTACTCAAACCAGAAAGCAAGCATGTGGTATCTTACAAATGGATTTGCAAGATAAAATATGTCACTGATAGAAGTAAGGAAAGACTTGTGGCTAGAGGTTTCTATAAGAAAGAGGGAATTAATTTTGAAGATACACTTACTCCAGGAAGCAAGGTACACTTCCTTCAGAACTATGATGGTAGTTGCTTCCATGATGAAGTAAAGACAATCCTTCCTTAATGTTATGATTGGGGAAGAGTTTTACATCGAAAGGATTTGAAGTGTAAGACAGATGGACTCATATATGTAAGTTGAAGAAGGGCCTCTATGGCATGAAGCAAGCTCCCAGAGCTTGGTATGGCAGTTTCCTGTCAATTATGGGTTTTACCAAGAGTAAAGTTGATCCTAAACTTTATCTCAAGGTTGTAGAAGATGAACCTGTCATCCTGTTATTATATGTGGATGACTTATTCTTGACAGGGAAGGAGAAACAGATCATGGAAATCAAGAAGAAAATAGCAGAATATTTTGAGATGAAAGACCTTGGGTTAATGCACTATTTCCTAGGTCTGGAAATATGACAAAGTTTAGAAGAAATATTTCTCAACCAGGGAAAGTATGCGGTAGAGATATTGAAGAGATTAAATATGTTGGAATGAAAAGCCATGGACACACCCATGGACTCCAACCTGAAGCTGTTAGATGATGACTCATCAGAGTTAGTAGATGCGACTCATTACAGACAGATCATTGGGTCATTGATGTACTTAACAAATACCAGACCAGACATGTGTTTTTTTGTGAACACCTTAAGTCAATATCTTGTTTAACCAAGATGGGTTCACCTAGTAGCTGCAAAACATGTGATGAGATATCTGAAAGGGACTATAGACCTTGGTCTATACTATGATGGTAGACATGACTATAGATTGTATGGCTATACAGATGCATATTGGGTTGGAAGTATCTCAAAAGGGAAAAGCACATCAGGTAGATGCTTTTGTTTGGGGTTTGCTATGAGTTCATGGTTTAGCAGGAAATAGTCCAGTGTTTCTCTTAGAACAACAAAATCAGAATACATAGCAGATTGCTCTGCTAAGTTGTGAAGCCATATGGATTTGGAAGCTAATATCAGGTCTCCTTGACCTAAAGATGGATACTACATTGATTCTATGTGATAACGAGAGTTGTGATAATAGAGAACCCTGTGTTCCGTCGTAACACATAGAAATCCAATATTTCTACATACAAGATAAAGATGCAGATGATGATGTTTCAGTATTCCCATACTGAAGATATAGATGATGCTTTCAGTATTCACATACTGGAGATACAGATGGTGGTAGTTCAGTATTCACATACTAAAGATGTAGATGATGATGGTTTAGATGGTGATGTGCTGACGAAGCCTCTATCTCGATTAAAGTTCAAACACTTTCGAGACAAGCTTGGTGTGGTTTGGAAAGACCTTCCTTGAAAGGGGGAGTAGTGATGTTGTGGTGGGATTGTATCATCCCTGGGCACTTTCCCAAAAGTGACCCGGAGACCTTGGTCTTTGAGAATGAAGAGGGATTGTATCATCCCGGGACATATGTCCAGAAGTGATCCGGTGATTTCAGTCATCGAGAATGTGGTAGGATTGTATCATCCTTGAACTTTGGTTTAGAATGGAACCAGTGAACTTCAATCATTGAGAAGGTGGTAGGATTGTATCATCCTTGGACTTCGGTTCAGAACGGATCTGGTGAAATTCAGTCATCGAGAAGGTGGTAGGATTGTATCATCCTTGAACTTCGGTTTAGGACGGATCTGGTGACTTCGGTACTCGAGAACGTGTGTTGATCCTGTAATTCCTAGAGGAAGGATTGTCTGAGTTCAAAAACTGTGTTGATCCCGTAATTTCGAAAGGAAGGATCATTAGTAACTCCGTAAAGACCTAAATCCTATAATTCCGAAAGGAAAGATCATTGAATTGATCCTATAATTCCAATAGGAAGGATTGTCTGAGTTCCACAGATTTGTTGATCCCATAATTCCGAAAGGAAGGATCGTTAGTAACTCCGTAAAGACCTAAATCTCGTAATTCTGAAAGGAAGGATCGTTGGTAGCTCTGTAAAGACTTGATCCCATAATTCCAATAGGAAGGATTGTTTGAGTTCCACAACTGTGTTGATCCCGTAATTTCGAAAGGAAGGATCATTAGTAACTCCGTAAAGACCTAAATCCTGTAATTCTGAAAGGAAGGATCATTGACTTGATCCCGTAATTTCAATAGGAAGGATTGTCTGAGTTCCACAGATGTGTTGATCCTGTAATTCCGAAAGGAAGGATCGTTAGTAACTCCGTAAAGACCTAAATCCCGTAATTCCAAAAGGAAGGATCTTTGGTAGCTCCGTAAAGACTTGATCCTGTAATTCCAACAGGAAGGATTGTCTGAGTTCCATAGATGTGTTGATCCCGTAATTCCAATAGGAAGGATTGTCTGAGTTCCACAAATGTGTTGATCCTGTAATTCCAAAAGGAAGGATCGTTAGCAACTCTGTAAAGACCTAAATCCCGTAATTCCGAAAGGAAGGATCGTTAGTAGCTCCGTAAACACTTGATACCGTAATTCTAAAAGGAAGGATCATCTGAGCTCCACATATGTGTTGATCCCATAATTCTAAAAAGAAGGATCGTTAGTAACTCCGTAAAGACCTAAATCCCGTAATTCCGACAGGAAGGATCGTTTGAGTACCACAGACATGTTGATCCTGTAATTCTGAAAGGAAGGATCATGTTGATGTTTTGATTATGATGATGTTGATGTTTTGATGATATTGATGTTTTGATGATAATGATTTTATGATGATGATGATGTACTGATCAAAATATCAGAGTGTGATGATGATGATATTTTTATGTTTTGATGATGTTGAATGTTTTGATCATAATGATGTTTTGATGATGTTGATGTTTTCATGATGATGATGTTTTTATGATGATGATGATGTACTTATTGAACGATCAAGAGTATGATGATGATGATGTACTGATCGAAAGATCAGAGTGTGACGATGATGATGATCAGTATGTGATGATGATGACATACTGATCAAAAGATCAGAATATGATGATGATGATTCTGTTCGAGAGTTGAAGTATGATGATGGTGCTGATCACAATGTTACTAATCAGAATGTGATGATTTTGCTGATCGAAAGGTGAAAATGCTGAAGATGTATTTGCTGATCAAAAGATCAAAGTGCTGAAGATATTGCTAATCAAAATGTTGAAGATATTGGTGATGATCGAAAGGTCAAAGTGTTGAAGATGTTGTTGCTGATCGAAAGGTCAAAGTGTTGAATATGTTGCTGAAAATGTTTCTGATCGAAATGTCAAAGTGCCGAAGATGTTGCTGATAGAAAGGTCAAAGTGCTGAAGATGTTGCTGCTGATCGAAAGGTCTAAGTGCTAAAGATGTTGCTGAAGATGTTGCTGATCAAAAGGTCAAAAGATGCTGATGTTGATTAAAGAGTTGCTGTCGTCAAATATTGAAGACGAAGACTATATGATGTTGAAAATATTCCAATGATTTATAGATGTGTTACCCTGATGATGTTGATGATGTCCTCTCCTACTATTGTTGTTGTTGATGTTGTTGTAGAATACCCTTCTCGTTAAGGGGGAGTGTTGAAATATTGTAACTTTGAAGAATATTCTTAATGTATCTTTTGTGGTCCCCGATGGTCCTACTGGGAGAACCACTTGTATTATCTTGTACCCCAATGCTTCTAATTGAAAGAACTAATAAGAGTCATGAGGTTGTCCCCTCTATTTGTAAAGGTGGGTCATTAGCACCCCAGTGTGGTTACTTGAGCCTACATGTGTAACTCAAGCCTACATGATTAACTTGAGCCTACATTTTGGATGAGTTAATTCAAGTGAACGGATGAATATAAATAGAGGTGTGGTGCTCCTCATTTGAGACACACACACTCTCACTTGTGTAGCACATTAGTGGAGAAGAGAAGTAGCTGGAGAAGAAGGAGGATCAGGCTTTGATCTCCTTGTTGGTTTTATCTTTTATCTTTTGGGGCATCTATATTGAGGAAGCTTTTGCTAGGTTTTTCCCTTTAGGGTTTTCCCAAGATAAATCTTTGTGTTCTCCTTTTGTATGGTTGTGCTTGTCTATCTTTTAGTGATACTGTTTATATGCTTTTGTTATGAAATCAAAATGAAATACTAATGATCTAGCTTAGCATATGAAAATTTAACACTTCAAATTGGTCTTCTGGTTGGATGGAGATCAATGCCATGGCTCCAAGATCTTTGCTCAATACTTTTCAAGATCACATAGGATTTATTTTCTTGCGCAAACTAAGCTCTTGTACACCCTTGCTCCGATACCATGTTAGTGATTGAGCAAAATATGAAGAAACTTGAACTTTAAAACTTTAATCCATAATAACAATGCATATAAATCTCATCAATAATCCAAAGACATAAATCAAACCATAGAACACAGGATATACCATGGGAAAACCATCTACTGATTCAGAGGATAAAAAACCTAGCAAACAATCTTAGAGTATGACAGATTATTAGCAGAGAATGATTACAACACAATAGCATATTTCTTTCACAGAGAGCACCAAAGAGTGGAGATCGAATGGAACACCATATCTAACTTTCCAAGTGCATATCACTTTAATAAAAAGTCAAATTATGTTTTCCAACAAAAATAGAATGGTTGCATGTAGCAACAACTTGTTAACACTTAGAACACTGATCCATATTTAATCATGCACCCCATATTGATCTGGTGTCAAGCTGTCACTCCATAATTATCTTCCACATGAATATATGCACCTTTCATTATTTGACTAAGTCTAACTGAATTATTAACTAAGCTGAACTGAATGGAACTGAGTTGAACTGAATGTAACTGAACAAAATTGAATGTAAATGAGCAGACCTGAATGTGACTGAACTGAATGTAACTGAACTGAACTAAATGTAACTGAATGTAACTGATCAGTAACTGAATGTAACTGAACTAAATGTAGCTGAACTAAACTGAATGTAACTGAACAGTAACTGAATGTAACCGAACAGAGCTAGTGCTTCTCCATTAGTGTTTATTTCCAAAAATCACTTGCATAAAATAAGGAGTTGATTCCTTAATTAACTGAACTTTGTTTACCATAATTGCAATTCAAATTCTCTCTCTATATTTGTGCTTATATTAAATATCTCTGCATGGTCCATATGTGTTTTCATTAAATAATCATCTTTATCATATCATACTCATAATATCGTTTCCAAACCTATGATCATATGTATTTCCACGGGTCATATAGTCACATGATAAAGTAAATCACTCTAGGGGTAGCTAATACCTAAAGGAGACTTGTAGCACCTGTTGACCATGACTAGCCATACATCACATAGTATATCTACTTTACATAATAAAGCACACCACCTCACAACATGAGGATATTCGTAGGACTACACAAGCCTATTGTCCACCTCAACCACATGAGGATATTCGTAGGGCTACACAAGGCTACTGTCCACCTCAACCACATGATGATATTCGTAGGGATACACAAGCCTACTATCCACCTCAACCATATGAGGATATTCGTAGTACTACAAAATCCTACCATCTTGATATTACTCACAAGACTTTACAACATCACCACCTCAATCATATGAAGATATTTGTAGGACTACACAAGCCTACTGTCTTGATATTACAAGACTGGAGAATGAATCCCGATGCTGTAATCTCAACACTCCCTCTCAGCTAGGGAGACATTCTCTATCATACGAATCTTATCTCGGAAGTGTTTAAACTTGGTCACAAATAGAGGTTTGTCACAAATTTGCAATCTTATCATTAGTACCTATGTACTAGAACTCATGACCATGAGTTCAATGAAGTGAAACTTCATCTTGAACATGTTTTATCATTAAACACATATAGGGTTTTCGAGAAAGCTTGATTATTAGCACATAATGACTGTAGGCTCAAGTCTTTCACCCTAGTAGGTAGCTTCCCAAGCTACACTACTCCTTAGTATGTAGTACTATCTGCAAAACACATTTTTCTTCTGTAGTACTCTCAGACATACATCTTGCTTCTGTAGTACTAGCCGCAATACACTTAGATTTTGTAGGACTAGTCTCAAATTACATCGCTTATCTCAGTCTAAAACAATAGCTAGATAGCACAATCAAATAATAGGTCTACCATGTATCAAATACAATAAAGAGCCTATTCTAATGTACCTCAAAGGTATTCAAACATATTCTTAGTACTAAGCATAAAACATAACAGGTCTTCTCAAAGACCAACCAACTACTTACACAAAGTAGCATCATCTGGATCCAGTCCAGAATAAAGTTTCTCTAAACTAGAAACCATGGATTTTTAAATCCATCACATACAACATTATACAACAAATGTGTAATAACATGCAAAAAGAAATACTTATATTTTCTTTCATTCTTCAACATTTGTTGACTTCTTGAATCTTCTATTATTTGGAGAAGTTCTTTGTGAGCATGCCATTCTCTGTAATGTTCTTCAAGTCATGATCACTTTCTCAGTGATCCTTCTCTTTATATTTGCAGCACCCCAACTACCTCTCTGAGAGGTTGTAACTATTCTCTAATAGTGCAGACTATAAATAGTCTCTGAGACTATTGACCATGTCTCTTCTCATGTGGATTCTCTCCACAAGCTATCATAGCCCTTAGCTTCCTAAGTCATGTACGATGACTAACTGGTGGGGACTTTATCTGCTATCACCCATGAAGACACATCAATACTCCCTCTTCAACTAGAGGAGTTATTATGTACTATACCAAGCTTGTCCCAGACAGAATCTTAGTAAGAATGCTGGCAATGCTATTCATCTATGGATATGTACCATGTCTCAAATATAACTGAATAGAACCCTCAAAAGATTTACTGCTTTTCAACATGCTCTATCTAGAGAAACACATGTGATCTTCCTTGAACACTATATTAGTCATATTTCATATATCTTTAAAACTCTATTTTATTGATCAAGACATATATGAGTCCACATACACTTGTACTAAGTAGGTACCATAACACATGCTTTGTATATGTCTATGAACAAACTGCAAAGCACATAATAGATCCCGGGACCTATGACTAACCAAATACATCTCAACTGTCTTGAGATCCTCCAAATATGAAATAAGAATTATAAAATTTCATATTTACCTTCATATGTGTGGCTGTGGATTTGTAGTCCATCATCCTCAAACTCTTTAGGCTCTTTTACTGGACATTTTCCTTAACTGAGGAAAATCTTTGTTAGGTGATTGCTACACCACTAATCATAAGAATCATAAGAGTATTCTTGAATACAGTTCTTAGCTTCCTTCTGAATATGAGCATCATGCATATCTCCTTTTTTTTACAGGAGATACATCAACCATTTACACCGGTTCTTTAGGAGCTAGTGAGACTAGCAATTCCCTCTCACCATGTAAATGTGAGAATCATGATATGGGTCCTCCATCATAAAGAATTATGCTCATCTATAAATGAAGCTCTTATTTGACACATGAATTTAAATAAGATAGAATATCTCTAGGAGTCATCACATCTACAATAATATAATTAATCCATCTATTTTATCTACATCCCAAGAGACATAGGAACCTCTCGAACTGTTCTCTTCTAGGCTCATCCATCAGAATGACTCCACATTCATGTCCTTCTTTACTTGTAGGTAAGAGCATATTAATTTTCCCTAGGAGACAAACTATTCTCATGGTTAGAACCATTTCATACTCATGAATTTTATTCACATGAAATACTTTTGATATTCTAAGAAAGATTTACTTAGTTATGTACAGATATTGACCAACTGATTTATCATAACCCATTATAATATTATGTACTAATATGCAACCCTATATCAGTCCAAAAATTCATTTTATGATATAAATATACAACCCCATGTTCATATCTCATGAGGTAAGCATGAAGCCCTCTATCTAGCAAATCATGTAGTCTTATGTTCATAGTTTATGAACTAGTCATGCTTCCCTAAATACCATGTCTTATGAATGATGTTTTCAGCGTTATGTTAGTCCTACATAAGTCTTATATCAGTATTATATCATTTCACAAAATTTGGACTCATGAGATTGATTACATTCCAATAAAGATAGGAATAGCAATGTATATGCTAAACACAATTCCAAGTCCAGGAATACAGATTGTATTAAAACAAAATCTTATTTTATAAAAGCATATGATAATTAAATAATCATGCATTCCAACATTCATATCTCATGAATCAATCATGCATCTCTATATTTATGAAACAAGAATGCAACTCTATATTCATATCTTTATGAAACAATCATGCATCCTTTATATTCATAATTATCCATGCTCTATATTCATATTTTATAAAATAATCATGCATGCTCTATATTTATATCTTATGAACAATCATGCATCCTCTATAGGACTATAATGAAACCACTCAAAAGCATATAGATATAAGTAGCATATAATAAAAAAAATTGAGTACTTATCTTTTATTGTTTTGTATGCTCTCTCTTTATCTTTGCTTCCTTGTGGAGATTAGTGTAGTCCCTCGGTCTTGATCTCTTTGCAAATTTGAGTGCATGCAGGAAGTAACAAATCTTTGCATGGAGAAACTGGATCCCATGCAACCCGAAGCGAATATTCTTCTTTCAAAGAAAAACTTCTTCCAATGATCATCCTCTTCTTTGTATGAGATCTCAACTCTATGAGTCTCTCATTATGCATAAGATCCATTGAATAATGATAATATCCAACTTACAAATGTTGGGATTGTTCCATCAATTGGTCCACTTTGGGAAAACGACCATAACAAGAATTCTGAGAATTTCATCTTCAAATACCTGATTTTATCTCTCAAATAGTTGCATATTTTTGCAATATTTTGACGCGTGAGATAAATCGGCCAATTTCGGAAGTGGGTTTTCAACCATTTTGTTGGATTCCTCACGGATTGATCAAAACATCTCCACAAAATTTGTATCCTAAAAAGTGACAGAAATTGTGCATCTTAATTTGCTCTTTAGTTCACCCTGCATAAAGAGTCATCACCCACTGAGGTCATGTAAACATCTAGATCATTCTCCTTAAGAATGATTCACACTCTTGCATTCAATTTGGAAGTATCTTCAAATTGGTCTTCTGGTTGGATGGAGATCGATGCCATGGCTCCAAGCTCTTTGCTCAATACTTTTCAAGATCATGTAGGCTTTAGTTGCTTGCGCAAACTAAGCTCTTGCACGCCCTTTCTCTGATACCATGTTAGTGATTGAGCAAAATATGAAGAAAATTGAACTTTAAAACTTTAATCCATAATAACAGTGCATATAAATCTCATCAATAATTCAAAGACATAAATCAAACCATAGAACATTGGATATACCCTGGGAAAACCTTCTACTGATTCAGAGGATAAAAAACCCAAAAATGATCATAGAGTATGATAGATTATTAGCAGAGAATGATTACAACACAATAGCATATTTCTTTGACAAAGAGCACCAGAGAGTGGAGATCAAATGGAACACTGTATCTAACTTGCCAAGTGTATAGCACTTTACTAACATGTCAAATTAGGTTTTACAACAAAAATAGAATGGTTGCATGTAGCAACAACTTGTTAACACTTAGAACACTGATCCATATTTAATCATGTACCCCATATTGATATAGTGTTAAGATGACACTCCATAATTATCTTCCACATGAAGATATGCACCTTACATTACTTAACTACCTTTAACTGTGTTGCTAACTGAGCTGGATTGAATGGAACTGAGTTGAACTGAATGTAACTGAACAAAACTAAATGTAACTGAACATAACTGAATGTAACTAAACTGAATGTAACTGATCAGTAACTGAATGTAACCAAAATCAATGTAGCTGAACTTAACTGAATGTAACTACATATTAACTAAATATAACCAAACAAAGCTAGTGCTTCTCCATCAGTGTTTATTTCCAACAATCACTTGCATAAAATAAGGAGTTGATTCCTTAATTAACTTAACTTTGTTTACCATAATTGCAATTAAAATTCTCTCTTTGTCTCTGTGCTTATATTAAATATCTCTGCATGGTCCATATGTGTTTTCATTAAATAATCATCTTTATCATATCATACTCATAAGATCATTTCCAAACCTATGATCATATGTATTTCCACGGGTCATATAGTCACATGATAAAGTAAATCACTCTAGGGGTAGCTAATCCCTAAAGGAGACTTGTAGCACTTGTTGACCATGACTAGCCATACATCACATAGTATATCTACTTTACGTAGTAAAGCACACCACCTAACAACATGAGGATATTCGTAGGACTACACAAGCTTACTGTCCACCTCAATCACATGAGGATATTCTTAGGGCTACACAAGCCTACTTCCCACCTCAACCACATGAGGATATTCGTAGGGCTACACAAGCCTATTGTCCACCTCAACCACATGAGCATACTCATAGGGATACACAAGCCTACTGTCCACCTCAAGCATATGAGGATATTCGTAGTACTACAATAACCTACCGTCTTGATATTACTCACAAGACTTTACAACATCACCACCTCAATCATATGAGGATATTTGTAGGACTACACAAGTCTACTGTCTTGATATTACAAGACTGGAGAATGACTCCCGATGCTGTAATCTCAACACTTCCTCTCAACGAGGGAGACATTCTTTTCCATACCAAGCTTATCTTGAAAGTGTTTAAAATTCATCACAAATAGAGGCTTGTCATAGCTTTTCAATCTTATCATTAGTACCTATGTACTAGAACTCATGACCATGAGTTCAATGAAGTGAAACTTCATCTCGGATGTGTTTTATCATAAAACACATATAGGGTTTTCGAGAAAGCTTGATTATTAACACCTAATGACTGTAGGCTCAATTCAATTCACCCTGGTAGGTAGCTTCCCAGGATACACTACTCCTTAGTATGTAGTACTATCCGCAAAACACATTTTGCTTCTGTAGTACTCAGAGACATACATCTTGCTTCTGTAGTACTAGCCGCAATACACTTAGCTTTTGTAGTACTAGTCTCAAATTACATCGCTTATCTCAGGCTAAAACAATCGCTGGATAGCATAATCAAATAATAGGTATGCCATGTATAAAATACAATAAAGAGCCTATTCTAGTGTACCTCAAATATATTCAAACATATTCTTAGTAGTAAGCATAAAACATAACAGGTCTTCTCAAAGACCAACCAACTAGTTACACAAAGTAACATCATCTAGATCTAGTGTAGAATAAAGTTTCTCTAAACTAGAAACCATGGATTTTTAAATCCATCACATACAACATTATACAACAAATGTGTAATAACATGCATAAATAAATACTTATATTTTCTTTCATTCTTCAACATTTGTTGACTTCTTGAATCTTCTATTATCTGGAGAAGTTCTTTGTGAGCATGCCATTCTCTGTAATGTTCTTCAAGTCATGATCACTTTCTCAATGATCCTTCTCTTTATATTTGCAGCACCCCAACTACCTCTCTGAGAGGTTGTAACTATTCTCTAACAGTCCAGACTATAAATAGTCTCTGAGACTTTTGACCATGTGGATTCTCTCCACAAGCTATCACAGCCCTCAGCTGCCTAAGTCATGTACGATGACTAACTGGTGGGGACTTTATCTGTTGTCACCCTTGAAGACACATCAATACTCCCTCTTCAACTAGAGGATTTATTATGTACTATACCAAGCTTCTCCCAGATAGAAGCTTAGTAAGAATGCTAGAAATCGTGCTTATCAATGGATATGTACCATGTTTCAAATATAACTGACTGGAACCCTCAAAAGCTTTACTGCTTTTCAACATGCTCTATCTAGAGAAACACATGTGATCTTCCTCGATCACTATATTATTCATATTTCATATATATTTAAAGCTCTCTTTTATTGATCAAGACATATATGAGTCCACATACACTTGTACCAAATAGGTACCATAACACATGCTTTGTATATGTCTATGTACAAACTGCAAAGCACATAATAGATCCTGGGACCAGTGACTAACCAAATACATATCAACTTTCTTGATATCCTCCAAATATGAAATAAGAATTATAAAAATTTTGTATTTACCTTCATATGTGTGGCTATGGATTTGTAGTCCATCATCCTCAAACTCTTCAGGCTCTTTTACTGCACATTTTCCTTAACTGAGGAAAATATTTGTTTGGTGACTGCCACACCACTAATAATAAGAATCATAACAATATTCTTGAATACAATTATTAGCTTCCTTCTGAATATGAGCATCATTCATATCTCCTTTTTTTACAGGAGGTACATCAACCAGTTACACTGGTTCTTGAAGAGCTATTGAGACTAGCAATTCCCTCTCACCATGTAAATGTGAGAATCATAATATTGGTTCTCCATCACAAAGACTTATGCTCATCTATAAATGAATCTCTTATTTGAAACATGAATTTAAATACGATAGAATATCTCTAGGAGTCATCACATATACAATAATAGAATTAATCCATCTATTTTGTCTACTTCCCAAGAGACATAGGAACCTCTCGAACTGTTCTCTTCCAGGATCAAGCATCAGAATGACTCAACATTCATGTCCTTATTTACTTGTAGGTAATGGCATATTAATTTTCCCAACAAGACAAACTATTCTCATGGTTATAACCATTTCATACTCATGAATTTTATTCACATGAAATAATTTCAATATAATGATAAAGATTTACTTAGTTATGTATAGATATTGACCAACCAATTTATCATAACCCATTATCATCTTATATTGTAGTGATATGCAACCCTATATCTGTCCAAAAATTCATTTTATGAAATAAATATACAGCCCCGTGTTCATATCTCATGAGTTAAGCATGAAGCCCTCTATCTAGCCAATCATGTAGTCTTATGCTCACAGTTTATGAACCAATCATGATTCCCTAAATATCATGTCTTATGAATGATGTTTTCAGCCTTATATTAGTCCTACATAATTCTTATATCAGTCTTATATCATTTCACAAAAATTGGACTCATGAGATTGATTACATTCCAATAAATATAGGAACATCAATGTATATGATAAACACAATTCCAAGTCCAAGAATATAGATTGTAATAAAATAGAATCTGATTTTATAAAAGCATATGATAATTAAATAATCATGCAGTCCAACATTCATATCTCATGAATCAATTCATGCATCTCTATATTTATGAAACAAGCATGCAACTCTATATTCATATCTTCATGAAATAATCATGCATCCTTTATATTCATAATCATGCATGCTCTATATTCATATCTTATGAACAATCATGCATCCTCTATATTCATATTTTATAAAATAATCACGCATGCTCTATATTCATATCTTATGAACAATCATGCATCCTCTATAGGACTGTAATGAAACCATTCAAAAGCATATAGATCTAAGTAGCACATAATAAAAAAAATTGAGTACTTATCTTTTTATTGTTTTGCATGTTCTCTCTTGATCTCTGCTTCCTTGTGGATATTAGTGTAGCCCCTTGGTCTTGATCTCTGCTTCCTTGTGGAGATTAGTGTAGTCCCTTGGTCTTGATCTCTTTGCAAATTTGACTGCATGCAACAGGTAGCGAATCTCTGCATGGAGAAAATGGATCCCATGCAACCTGAAGTGAATATTCTTATTTCAAAGAAAAACTTCTTCCAACGATCATCTGATTCTTTGTATGAGATCTCAACTCTATGAGTCTCTCATTATACACAAGATCCATTGAATAATAATAATATCCAACTTACAACTCTTGGGATTGTTCCATCAATTGGTCCACTTTGGGAAAACGGCCATAACAAGAATTATGATAATTTCATCTTCAAATACCTGATTGTATCTCTCAAATAGTTACCGATTATTGCAATAGTCTCACAAGTAAGATAAATTGGCCAATTTTGGAAGTGGGTTTTCAACCATTTTGTCTGATTCCTCACGGATTGATCAAAACTTCTCCACGAAATGTGTCTCCTGAAAAGTGACAGAAATTGTGCATCTTGATTTGCTCTTTAATTCGCCCTACATAAAGAGTCATCACTCACTGAGGTCAAGTAAACATCTATATCATTCTCCTCAAGAATGATTCACACTCTTGCATTCAATTTGGAAGTATATTCAAATTGGTCTTCTAGTTGGATGGAGATCGATGCCATGGCTCCAAGATCTTTGTTCAATACTTTTCAAGATCACGTAAGCTTTAGTTGCTTGCGCAAAATAAGCTCTTGCACGCCCTTGCTCTGATACCATGTTAGTGATTGAGAAAAATATGAAGAAACTTGAACTTAAAAAATTTAATCCATAATAAAGATGCATATAAATCTCATCAATAATCCAAAGACATAAATCAAACCATAGAACACAGGATATACCCTGGGAAAACCCTCTACTGATTCAGAGGATAAAAAACCCAACAAATGATCTTAGAATATGATAGATTATTAGCAGAGAATGATTACAACACAATAACAGATTGCTTTCACAAAGAGCACCAGAGAGTGGATATTGAATGGAACACCATATCTAAATTGCCAAGTGCATATCACTTTAATAACAAGTCAAATTAGGTTTTACAACAAAAATAGAATGGTTGCATGTAGCAATAACTTGTTAACACTTAGAACACTGATCCATATTTAATCATGCACCCCATATTGATCTGGTGTGAAGCTGGCACTCCATAATTATCTTCTACATGAAGATATGTGCCTTCCATTACTTAACTAACTCTAACTGAGTTGTTAACTGAGTTGAACTGAATGTAACTGAACAAAACTGAATGTAATTGAAGAGAACTGAATGTAACTGAACTGAATGTAGCTGAACTGAACTGAATGTAACTGAACAGTAACTAAATGTAACCGAACAGAGCTAGTGCTTCTCCATCAGTGTCTATTTCCAACAATAACTTGCATAAAATAAGGAGTTGATTCCTTAATTAACTGAACATTGTTTACCATAATTGCAATTCAAATTCTCTCTCTGTCTCTGTGCTTATATTAAATATCTCTGCATGGTCCATATGTGTTTTCATTAAATAATCATCTTTATCATATCATACTCATAATATCGTTTCCAAACCTATGATCATATGTATTGCCTCGGGTCATATAGTCACATGCTAAAGTAAATCACTTTAGGGGTAGCTAATCCCTAAAGGAGACTTGTGGCACCTGTTGACCATGACTAGCCATACATCACATAGTATATCTACTTTACATAGTAAATCACACCACCTCACAACATGAGGATATTCGTAGGGCTACATAAGCCTACTGTCCACCTCAATCACATGAGGATATTCATATGGATACAAAAGCCTACTATCCACCTCAACCACATGATGATATTTGTAGGGCTACACAAGCCTACTGTACAGCTCAACCACATGAGGATATTCGTAGGGCTACACAATCCTACTATCCACCTCTAGAACATGAGGATATTCATAGGGCTACACAAGCCCACTGTCCACCTCAACCATATGAGTAAATTCGTATTACTACAAAATCCTACCATCTTGATATTACTCACAATACTTTACAACATCACCACCTCAATCATATGAGGATATCAGTGTAGGATTACACAAGCCTACTATCTTAATATTACAAGGTTGGAGAATGAATCCCAATGCTGTAATCTCAACATGTTCTTCATGAAGTATATCCATGTCATCCTAAAAAAATCATCAATGAAAGAAACATAATATACATACCTGCTTAGAGAACTGGATGACATTGGACCGCATACATCAGAGTGGATGATTTCCAAGATTCCTTTTTCCTTGATCTCGCTACTTGGAAATGTCTTCTTTGTGTTCTTTCCTTTCGCACATCCTTTGCATACACCTTCATGTTTTTCCTACATTTCTAGAATACCTTCAACAACTTTTCTTGCAAGTGGTAGTGCCCTGTAGTGCACATGTGCAAGCCTTTTATGCCACAATTCATTTGGTTCTACTGAGTCATGCACCAAAGATTTTTTTGGCTGGCCCTTCAATTTGTATAGTCCTCCCTCTTGTTCTCCTATTACTACTGCATCGTCAATAGTATTTCCTTTTTGTCACATGAGGACTTGGTCATCTATAAATGAAACCCTCATGCCTTTTGCATCCAATGCAGAGATGGAGAGAAGGTTCTTCTTTAATCTTGGTAGAAATAGGACATCCTTCATCTTTATAGACTTTCCATATTCTAGTTTGTAGGAGGATTCACCACTACCTTTTATTGGATACTGGTAGTCATCCCCAAGTTTCACCTTGTGGGATGATTCATGTTCTGATAGTCTCACAAAGGATTCCTTAAATCCCATCGTGTTTGGAAGCACCAATTTCTATAAACCAATCATTGCTTCCATGTGAGATAGTTACCATGAGGGCAGAGATCAGAACATATTCTTCATCACTTGAATAATCACTTTCTTGCTTGATTCTCTTCTTGGGAGGTTCATCATCCTCTGCAGTGTTAGCATGATGTCTTTTCTTGTTTCCCTTCTTTTTGTGAGAGCCATTTTTGTTCCTAGGACAATCTCTAGCACAGTGTCCTCTTTCATCACATGTAAAGCATCTGAATTTAGGTAGATTCTTGTTCAATATTCTACGATGAGAGTGCTTACCTTGGTGATGGTCTTTTTTTCTCTTCTTGGATTGTACTGTGAGAGCTTGATCTTCATTTCCCATCTTTTCTTCTAGAGCTACTATTCGAGATTCTTCTTGTGAGCATTCTTTCCACAATTTGCTAAACTTGATTAGTTTCTTCCTGGAACAGATACCTTGAATGAAGGAGCCCCATGATATAGGGAGACCATTCAAGGTGGTCACCACAATCTCTGCATTCTCTACATATTCATCTACTGCTTCAAGTTGTTCCTTGATCTGAGAGACCCTTGTAAACTAAGACTGTATAGTCTCCGCATTCTAGACCTTTACATTCTTCAATTGATTTCTCAGAGTCATATTTTGATTTATGTTCTTCCCTTCAAACAACTTGGTCAAGGCATTAAACATCTCTTTGGGTGTCTTTAGGGAGGGCACCTGAGGTATAAGGTGATCCTTGATTGAATCAACAATAATCCTCTTAGCCATGACCAATTTATTTTTGTGTAATGCCTTAGCCTCATCTCCCTCTGGAACTAGAACCTCTTCAATTATGTAGGAGTCCAATTCATTTTCTTCCAAGACCAGGGAGATCCTATACTTCCAGGATTGGAAGTTGTCATCTCCCTCAAGCTTTTCATCAAGCTTGGTATGATGAGACATCTTAACAGAGAACCTCAAATGGAAATACAAAATATTTAGATCTTACCAGTTTAAGATGTCTGAACTGAATCTAGAGATGGTTTTTTGGTTCATGAGTAGATTAGGGTTTTACTTTCCAGGAGATATACCCAACCAAAAACTTCAATTTCGATCTCTAAAATTCGATTTTGTGGAGGAGATCAATCCTGGCCTGGGCTCACTAAAAAATTCCACTTTTGTGGAAAGCCCTAATTTCCCGCTATAGTGTCGGGTCAAAAACTGAAAATCCTCAGAATTAGATTCTACTTCGATAGAAAGATGCTCCCTAGAGAGGAGAGTCATCCTAGCCTCCTTTTACTGATGATCTGTGGAGAGAGATCCAAAAAATAGGAAGCCCTAGCTTCGGCAGTTGCATAGTGTCTTCTTCTTAGGTTAGCTCTGATACCATGTTATATTTTTATCATTTAAGCTATATGATCTTAGGATCTTATATGAGAGAATAACAAGCACAACAATAAATCATAATAGACAATGGACACAAATATTTTCCTCAGGGAAACCATAAAGGATAAAACCCCGCAACTTCCTTAGAGATAGAATAAGCACCAAAAGTAAAACCCAAAGATACAAAGATGATCTCCCGACAGCAGTTGTCTCTCTCTCTTGTCCCATCTTCTTCTCTCTCTCAGTTATGTGCTACAACTGGGTGTGAGTGACTGTGTGATAAATAGAGAGGTTCACTCTCTATTTATACTAGTTTCTGACTTGACATTAACTCACAAGGGCCGACTTCTCTAGGAGAGTCTAATAACCCTAGTGCCCCACAACTGTGGGTACTTTAACCCTTGATCAATAAGGAAGGTTACCCTCTATGAATTTACATGACTTGTTTACATTATTGATTCTCCCGATAGGAACATCGAGGTACAATACATAAGATATCCAAATGAATACATTCTAAAGTTACAATTACATCAACAGTTTACACCCCATTTTATGAAGAAAATGAATCAAAATTCATAACACTAATGTACATTGCTGTTTTGGAGGTTAGAATAAACCTCAATGTACCTAGAATCAAGGTTTGAGGTTGTTGGAGTGACCAGACTCAATTATATTGTTGCTTGACTGTAGAATAGTGCCAATAACTCAAAACTGATGTGGTTTTCTTGTTGATCTAAAGGAGTGCACAAATTGATGAATGATTGAGAATTCCTCATTCTTTATTAATATTCTAGTGTGGAAAATGTCCCAAAAAAACCATATTCAAAAAAATGAAGTTGTTTGAGGGATAAGAAGTTCCCATATCTACTTAGAAATAGCCAGTTGTCCTTTTTAAGTTTTGAATATAAACCATCTTTTGGGTTTGGTGTTGGACACAATGGGCATAGTGATAGGGGAGAGGGATAAATCAGTGTGTAGACATTTAACACTTTTTTTCAATAGTTTTCATCAACAGCTAATCAATGTTAATAAAATTTCATAATTACATCATACAACTAAGTAGATCGTCATTAGTTATTAACCATAATAGATCATTAACATGTCATCAAATGGTCATCAACACTTAAAATCCATAACAAAAAAACATCATCAACTGATCCAACTGAAATAGAGAGATCCAACTCTTAAGGAAATACCCATCTTTCTATTCTCAACTCTAACTCAGACTGTCACTCTCAAGGGTTTTAATTGTATTGTTAACATATTCCCCCTAATGTGTGAGGTCCAAAGCTATGGTGAGGGCCTAAATATATTGAATTCTTTTTATTATGATACTCTTCATACTGATACTCTTTAATACTGAGGGAAGGATGGTAAAGGAGTAGGATCTTGAGCGAAGGAGTTTGAAAAGAACCTACAACTAAAACAAGGTAATAACCAAAATATACAATATCTTCATGAGCTGGGTATACCCATGCTCAATAGTAAGCAAGCATGGCCACGAACAAAACATAGTGGATTCATGTCAAAAGAAAATATTACAAAAATGTATACATTCCCTATTGATGAGTGTAAAATATCCAGGTCTTCATGGTAGTTTGAAATAATAGTTTAATTTTGCGCAAATCGAGCAATGCATCGATGAGTAATACAATTGTATTTCCCAATTCCTTCAATACAAGCTAATGATAGTACAAGTTTATATCACACAAATATATGAGAGGATTTCAAGCATAATAAAACACCATCTGATTATCAGTCAGTGATGTATACAATTAACAGATGTGAGAAGACCCATCGATAATGATGATGGAATCCAAGGTACTTGAGTACAAACTAACAAGTGAGAATAGATGTTTTGATGTCGAATGCTTGTAGAATCAAACAATCAAGGGTCATTGACGTATACCCTCTCTCATTTGAGAGGAAACCTACCACTAATGATTGCAATATCCAAGGTACGCACTAGGGTTTCTATATCCATTTCCTAGATGATGATTTGGCATCAATAGGAATAGATCCGTTAAAAGGAGGGAATTAATGCATCCCACATCAACTAATACAAAACTGAGATCAATAGGCTGATATAATTTGGTAGAGCTACTAGATCCAACACTGTATACTGACACACGCAAGGCTAACATGATTGGGTAGGAATATTTAAGGGATGGTCGACACTGGTTTGACTTCCTTTAAACACATAACACAATGCATAATGGACACTTGGAAACATAAGACTTGAGTAACTAACTATCATGAAATCTGGCAATTTCAAATGCATTAATGAAAGGGTCCATAGATGATGGGTAGGATAACCCATCAGTGGAGATATTCTCAAATTATTGGTATAGTTTCTTTCTACAATTGTAATTGGTGTACGGAAAATGAATACAAAATTGTGTGTCATGTTAAAGGGAGACTAGGACTGACTATTTCCATTTTCTCCATGATGAAATATCAATAGATTCAGTAATCCCCCTTTTTTGTATTTTTGTGTTTTTTAATTTTTAGTATTTGTTTCACTTATTTTCTCAAAAAAAGAATAAAGAATGTTATAGTACATGGGAGGAAACGAGTGTTGCATGGGACTACTCTATTTTTCAAGAGGATGGGCCAGGACAAGGAAAATATACATATTGCAAATGAGGAATGAGCTAGTTGTGCACACTCTTACGGATGTTCCCTTCATGGGTTGGCTATCTGAAGCAGGATTATGTGTTGATGGATGGTAAAATATAACCAAGTTTGGTTATCCAATTTGGTGCAATGGCTAAGTAAGAAAGGGTAAATGTGATTTACTTCATTCCAATTCATGTGACAACACCCAACCATAAATCACCATGAATCATGGTCTATATTCAACTACCTGAATCAAATAGTTCTCACATGTATATGTCATCTTAAACAGAAGCACTGGTTTATAGTCATCTTGAGAAAAAAGTGACTATAAAGGAAGATACACAACATAAGCAATAAGCACAAAAACAGTAAGCATGAATGTTCATGTGGGTATTTTAACACATGCTTATGTCAAATGACACAAAATAGGGAGACCATTAGGAAATGGTCATAACTGTATGAAAGAGAATTATGTGGTCTCAAACTCTAGGTTATGATGGGGATAATTGGGCTCCCATGCCTATGAGAATAACTCAACATGGGAACCAAAATCACAATGGTGTGCTGACTAGGGTGTCCCATGTTCAGTAGGATCTTATGTTGGAATGGTTAAAAATACATATATGATGGGTTTACCCACCAATTTCCAACTGGTTCAATCCTATGGAAAAATTGGGTTGGAAAAGGTTCAAATGCATCTTCATAGAGGGATAACCTAAACCTATATGCATGTTTCAAAATATACCTGATAAGAGCGAGGAACATAGAAAGGATGCTCCTATACTTGGGTGGATTTAAACCAAGTATGCTCCCAGTGGCCCCACAAAATATTTCCTTAGGTGGGTAAAACCAAATTTTTATGAATTTAAAGATAGTTTGATATGATGATAAAATTCCATCCAAGAAATAAAGTGATGTCCGAGAGCTCACAGCCAAAATGGGCCAAGTAACCAGATCATATTTCTCTATCAAGGGAATATTTTGATCCAAATCTGTCGAAGCCATTTTAATAGCTTGGTATAGCACTTCTACAATAGATAAGAGTTGTGGGATCATAAATTTTCCCATGATGGAATAATTTTTTAATGATCCTACCCTAGTGTCTTTAACCTCCTTTTGAGAATCCCTAATGAAAGGAACATTTGGATTGACAACAATTTCAAGCATGCAATAAGCTAATTAGTCAATCATGACAATATTCCCCTAATGAGGGAACCAAATCACTCAGGATACTGAAGACATTATAGCCATCATTACATGTATCCAATACGTCCTAATAGAAAAGTGTAAAGGCTATAGGTGCATCTATTACCTCAACATCCAATGTGACTGTTTTTCCACCCCATTCAATATGGAAGGCTACAATGAGTTTGTGAGGAGAGAAAAAATGTCGATCAAACTATTTTCACACAGTATAGGGTTGAACTAAGGTGGGTAATCCTAATGCTTTCCAACATTTAAATGACATGACACAGATCGAGTCCCCTTCATCAACTATGGTTCAAAATATATAATTGCCATGAGATGTTACTTTAATCTAAAATCAACTTCGGAAGGAATCCTATGGGTTGATTTTTCTAATTCTAATGTGATCGAAGTCACATCGGATGGATCAAAATATATAGTTGAAGACATTAGTTCCTTTTTTTGTGAAGAAAAATATTGCAATACCTCAATGGAGGACATGGAACATGGTGCTTGAGCTATTTTCTCAAAAAAAATTCATAATGAGTATATTGTGGGTTAGGATTATGCATTGTTCTACGCAGAACACCTTTGGGGGGTGTGGTACTATGTCTATGGTCGGTTTCTCAATGATGAGAGAACCACTTGGTTGTGATTCCAATTGATCCAATGTACTAGGAGGGACATCCAAAGAATGTGATCTCATTTAAATGTTCACCTTATTATCACACACGAAGACATTGGAACTGGAGTCATTTCCCTCTTGCAGGGATTTTGAGTTGTTTCCCCCTAATGGTGGTACCAACATTGTAGCAAAAATTTGATGATAGTGTTGCAGAAACATTACATCAATACAGCGGGTTTTGGTCACCCACTGTCTTAAGCCTAATTTAGTGAATCTCCCATCCCAAGGTTAGCATTCTTCTTACTCTTGCATTTCATCTTATTTCCTCCAAGTTACATGGATTAAACAATGAGAATTTTAGAAGTTTGGGAAGGATTAACAATGTGCTTACCATTGTAATTCTTCTTCTTCTTTCCACTAAGGTCCATGTATTGAACTATGAGGATTTTAGAATCCATGGAAGGATTAACATGTTGCTACATATCCTAGCCAATTGTAGGTTGTGAAGTCCGAACAAACATTTGTCATGTTTGTCAGGCAATCTTCTCAAGGTGTTGGTGAAACCCATCATACCATTGGCATGAGGTCCATGTGGTGACCTACATGGATCAAACACATATTTTTCATTATGGTTCCAAAAATATTGGTTACTTTCTAGAACCTCACCATTCCATCGTGGAATTGCATTCATAGGTGGATTTCCCCCTTGCAAGGTTAGACTCCAAGAAGATTGGATATTTATTGGAATCCGACAACACCATTTATGAATGGGTGGATTTTCCCCTTACGGGGTTAGACTCTAGTGAGATTGGTTATTTCCTAGAACCATACCACACCATTGAGATGGACCTTTGATTTGATTAGCATTCCAAGGTGGTTTTTCCCCTTGCTAAGGATTCCCCAAGAATATTGGGTACTTCTCAGAACATGATCAATGGGTGTATTTCCTCCTGATGGAGTTAGGTCCTGATAATATTGGTTACTTCCTAAAACTTGACCACTTGATGGATTTCCTCCTGATGGATTTGGGTCCCAAGAAGACTGGTTACTTCCTAGAACTTGACCACTAGGTGGATTTCCTCTTGATGGAGTTGGGTCCCAAGAAGATTGGTTACTTCCTATAACTTGACAATTCCAATGATTACATCCTTGGTTTTGATTGGAATTCCAATGTATTTATCCTCCTTCTAGAGTTTGGATCCAAAAAGATTAATTACTTCCAAGAATCTGACCAGTGGGTGGATTTCCCCCTTATGAAGGTAGGTCCAAAGAGGATTGGTTACTTCTTAGGTCTTGACCACACCATGGAATTTGTCCATGGGATTTATTAGAATTCCAATGTGGGATTCCCCCTTGCAAAGTATTCCCCCGAGAATATTGGTTACTTCCTAGAACATGACCAATGAGTGGATTTATCCCTTGTGTAGGTAGGTCCCAAGAGGATTGGATACTTCTTGGATCCTTACCAAACCATGGCATTTGTCCTTGGGCTTGAAATACATTCCAAGGTAGGTTGGCTCCAAAAATATTGGTTACCTTTTCAAACCTGACCACTCCATTATGGAATGGGGTTGATAGGTGGACTGCCCCTAGGAATTGTTCTAGGATATATCATAGGATGACCTTTTGGCGCATTTCCTCCCATTGGTGAAGGATAATTCCAATTGGAATTTGTATTCTAGGATGTATTATTTCAACTAAGAATATTAACATTCCATTGTAAAGGTTTACCCATAGAAGTAGAACCTATACAACTATTGTGTGTGCCAAGATTATTTTTATAACTTCCCGCAACCATTTGAGGCTGCATTGATGTGGTCCCTTGAACTCCTAACGAATACAAAGGGTCAAGTGTAATGTTTTGAATATTATTCCAAATTTCAAAAATATTAACTAGTGACTGACTTTCCATAAGTATGAATGGGTTTAAAGATGTGCTAAGGGTGTATTTAAGAGAGCAATTGTGTGATATTATATTTTTTCAATTTCAATTAGATTAAGATCATAAAATCTATCTATGTTTCATCCATGATGTGACAAATTATCAGAATTGGTTTGATGTTGTTATTCTCTAGTAACATTTGATGTGGTTCATTTATATGCCCCCTTACAAAGGATTCCCCCAAGAATATTGGGTACTTTTCAGAACATGATCAATGGGTGGATTTCCTCCTAATGCAATTAGGTCCCAATAAGATTGGTTGCTTCCTAAAAATTGACCACTGGATGGATTTCCTCTTGATGGAGTTGGGTCCCAAGAAGATTGATTACTTCCTAGAACCTGACCAATAGGTGGATTGCCTCTTGATGGAGTTGGGTCCCAAGAATATTGGTTACTTCCTATAACTTGACCATTCTAATGATTATTTACTTGGTTTTGATTGGAATTCCAAGGTATGTTTCCTCCTTCTAGAGGTTGGATCCAGAAATATTGATTACTTCCTAGAACCTGACCAATGGGTGGATTTCCCCCTTGTAGAGGTAACTCCAAAGAGGATTGGTTACTTCTAGGTCCTGACCACACCATGGAAGTTCTCCTTGGGATTTATTAGAATTCCAAGGTGGGATGCCAGCTTACAGAGACTCCCCCCAATAAGATTGGTTACTTCCTAGAACAAGACCAATGAGTGGATTTCCCCATTGTAGAGGTAGGTCCCAAGAGGATTGGTTACTTCTTGGATCCTTATCATACCATGGCATTTGTCCTTGGTCTTTAAATTCATTCCAAGGTAGGTTTCCTCCTTACATAGGTTGGCTCCAAAAATATTGGTTACTTTTTGAAACCTAGCCACTCCATTGTAGAATGGGGTTGATAGGTGGACTGCCCCTAGGAATTGTGCCAAGATATATCATAAAATGACCCTCTATTGAATTTCCTCCCATCAGTGAAGGATAATTCCAATTGGAATTTGTATTCCAAGATGCATTATTTCCACCAAGAATATTAACATTCCATTATAAAGGTTTTCCCATAAAAGTACAACCTAGACAACACTAGTACATGTGCACATTTTTCCCATGGAAAATCATTGCTATTGCAACACTCTTGTGTCACTGTAGTGACTAACTTGACCCCATATATTCATGGAAATTTTTTTGTCGTTGTAGCCACACCTCGAACCATTCGTCACTATGGAAACAACATAGAGATTCCACCTGACATGCCTCGATGATGATTGCAAATCAACTTACATCGCTATAGTGATGACTTGTTTGTTGATATATTGACAAAGATGTGTCACTAGACAAATTCTTGAGAAACAAATATTCATGCACTTACTCATGAAGATGTCATAAAAGAGATGACTTAGATGTCACTATATCAATGGTTATGTGTCTCTATAGCGACAAAAAATAAATCGTTGAGCAACAGCTCTTTATGCACTTACCGACGATGATGACATACAACCCATCACTATATCGATGAGTAAGTGTCTCTATAGCGATGAAACACTGTGAACATACTGACGAGAATGCTATACAAGAGACATTTTTTTGTCACTAAAGTGACAGATTGTCATTGAATTACCGATCCCTTTTCGTCGCTATAGCGACACTTTTTGAGTATTTAAAAAAAAATTACCCCACCATAAGAAACATCATTTCTTTTTCATTGTATGCTCCCAACAAGTAGTTATTATTTGAAACTATTTTTCCTTCGTCGAAACATCTAAGAAGTTGATTTGGCCACCAACAGGGTAGGTAACCTCTCCCTTATGAGACACAAGTCCCCTCACACTAAATTTCATCTCTCCGAAGATAAGGAAGGAAACGTGTGTCGAAGTGATGGAAGAAGGTATAGTGTATATGATACATTGGCTCAACTGAGTACGGGAAGAGACTATGGTACAATGGAGTCATTTTTGAGCCCTCACATCCTGGAGACTGATGATATTGGAAAGGATGGTGAGCGTCATCCTTGGTATACACCTCACTTCATGCTTTGAATCAATGATATCCATAGGAATAGATCACGAGATATCGCAAGCGTTCCACATCATCCTAATCCATGGGATGGGATTGATAAGAAACATAAATTTGGGTCTTCTATCACTCTATTCAATGAGCTCTCTCTCTCAGATTGAAAAAAAGTTTGTATGATAAATAAATAACTGTTCTCAGAAGCATTCTCTCACCCCCCGTTTCCATGGATTCCAGTGAAGGAATCCACGACTGCTTCCTGGAACATGCAAGAGAGGCCATGGGAAGAAATGTGTGGTGCATCAAGAAAGATATGAAGGCCCAAAAACGAAAATGGAGACATCACTGGGAGGAAACCAACGAAAAAATTGAGTAGATTAAGGAATTTTTCCATGAAACAAGAATCCTCCAAAAGGAATTTGAGGCATCCACTGAATCCCAGCTGAAGGAGTAGACTCAGGCCAACCATGAACTTGCAAACTAGCTGCTACAAGTAGAAATCAAAATGGGTCCTATGGCATTCGAACACCAGGTCCTTCATGAAGTGGAAGAAAAGAAAAATAGTGTCGAAGGGAAGGGAATTGGGTATTCCTGTGGATGTTATTATGGTCATTAATTAATGTTTTTTCACCTTTTTATAGGTTAGTTCCTTTGTTTATTTTAGTATTATGCTATTAGGAACATAGTCGGAATCACTATTTATAAGATTCTGGCATCATTAGAAAAGTTGTGCTCCATTTTTCTTGTAATATCTTCAATGAATCTTTGGTTGTTTTACTGGCCTGGTTGTAGTTAGACAAATGCTCACATTTTGCCTTTTTTGATAATATAAAAATTTCTATCCGTTTCTGTAAAAAAAAAATTGACGAAGAAATGTTTTATTTTTAAAGTGGGTTGTTTTATCTCATTCGAGTAAATAAAGTAACAGAGAGGTAAAGTAGAGTAAAGTAAGTGATAAATGATGAATGTGCCATCATGCAAACCATGTAAAAATATAGAATTATGCTTTCTTTTCATCCAAATTATAAGATCCATCACTATTACTCAAAAAATTGATGAAAACCAAAACCAACATGAATATGAAATTTAAATGAAATTCTTCTTTCATTAAAAAAAATCACAATTGTGAAAAAGAATGGGGATGAAATCAAAATATTACTTGAAAACACAAAATCAGAATCTTAGTCCAAACAATATAATAACAAAAATTTCCAATCAAGATCAAGTTATGATAGATTGATTCATATACAATGTAGCAATTTTGTTCACATCATAATGTTTTGTTTCTTCAACTATGACTACATCAAGAGAATATTATTACATGAAATAATTACAAGAATAAAAACTTTTTTTCTACTTTATGCTTTGAGGAAAAAATGTATTTGAAGGGTAGGTAATGTAATAAGTGTAAACTACATATAATAATAATAAAAATAATCAAAGGGAACATGTCTATTCAAGTTTGTCATCACTCATATACAATGTAACATGCTACTATAATTATCTTCCATATTATATCTTCAATACATTATTTTCATTTATATGGATTCATTTATTTTATCCTCTTTATGTTGTATCTTCATTATATGAAGCACTTTGGTTCATTACACACTTTGGTCAACCTTCATCCCCACCTGAAAGTAAGGTTAAACATAGGCTTGTATATGTAGCATGTGTGTTTCTCTGTCATCGCATTAGACTAGATTATCTTTTCTCATATAAGGGGAATATCAACTAACAGTGGTGTGCTTGTGATTATATATGTATTAGGTTTTGTATATTATATGCATTTTAGCAAAAAATGCTTTAGATTTACGTTCTTTCAATGGTTGATATACTAAATTGAATCATTATATGGTGGGATTAAAAAATGGGATAGACATTACATACTCCTCAATATTAGGAACTGTAGAATGCACCTGATCAGTTCTCTTGGTGCAATTAAGTAAACGCATGAAAGAAAAAATGGTGAATAAATCAATTTTACTTTTTAGATTTTTTATCTCTTTATTTCCATAACTATTTGATCTATATATAATACAAATGAACTAATTAATTTTTTCATACTGGTGCTAATTCCCCACAAGATATCATTAAATAATCAACCTCCACTTAATTTAGAAGTATACCCTTATTCCTCTCTCACCCAAGTTTAGTTCTCTCCCAAAAAATAGTTTTCAAATCCGAACCCATTCAAGCATTCTTAGATTGAGAAATCATTCCTTGGGGAGTGGGGTGCTTCAATCTAAATACTCTGCTCTATTTTGATGACTTTGTTGGTGAGATCCCATCACTTTCTCTCTTTCTCAGGAAAATAATTTGTTTTTCCTCCCTTGATCCAACTTTATTCACTATGAGAGTTTCCCTTTCATTATCCTTCATTTTCTTCTTTATCCATTGAGATTCCTTTCCTAGAACTCCAAGCCCAAGCTCCTATTATCTTAGCATCAACTAAGTCTTTTAATAAAACATGTCAAACCTAAAAATAGGTAATGTAATTTCTAACCAAACACATTCAAACCAATATAATAACTACTTCACAAATAATATAAGAAATTTATCTAACCATAATGTAAGTTAAATGAGCATCTTTAACCTTCCCCCAAAAGACTAGTGAAGTGTAAATCCAAAACAGATTTAAGAGGTTTCCCCTAACTAGGTTTCAATCCAACCATGGAACGTACACAAGATTGAATGGTACACCAAGTGTATATTTTTAACATAAAACCTATTCAAGGAAAATTTCTCTCTTAACTAAACAAGAAATTAGTCAACAATGGAGGTACTCAAACAAATCCTCTCAAAATTTTCTGAAGCATTAAAGGTTTTGAAGAAAACTTAACACAATTCTACAGTGAAACCAAAAGTTCAACCAAGGTTTTCATTCCAACCATCATTGTTTTCAATTGGGGGTTCTTAGGGAAGTTCTATTGTGCTAAGATGCGGCTGCAAAGAACATGGAAATGGCATTAAGGGTTGTTTCCAAGCTTTCCCACCTAGAAATAAGTACTAGTTTTAGTGAGGTAGTTTAACTCCTTTGAATTGACCTCAAAGTGAATAGAGAACATGATTCTCTTTTGTTTTCCCTCTTTCCGCATTGCAGTTGGAATATGTCTCTACCCCGTCCTCAATCCTCTTGTGTTTCAGCTATATAAACTCATCAATAACTAGAAAATATATTATATTCCATTCATTGTGATGAATTAACTAATTACTAACATATGAGTACAAGCATCCATTGCAAAATAAATTTTCATCATATTCTTATTAACTAGTTTGTATTGGTAGGGGAGGATAATTTATGACTAGAAGGTTCCTTATACAAGCTACCAATTGGTAAAGACTAACACTGAAAATGACATATATCTTTATGTCTATAATTATGATTTTCAATTTTGATAATTAATCTTTACAAGTAAATTGACATAATTAAATCAAATTCCAACTATGCAGAGTCATTATTTTCATTTAGACAATAAATGAATTACTACAAGGTAAACATGGGCATTCATAGGTTGATAATAGGTTAAGTTGAGTAATTGGTGTACCCAAGTGTTAAAAATTAGATAGGAATCATTTTACTGAAATCAAAACAATTTAATAGCAGTTGATATATGAAACTTGAAAACCCTCAATGTTGCATATAGGTTGTGACAACCTATTTTCTATTCTAAACATTTAGTATCTAGTTCTTTAAGGAACAGGAGCACCTATAAGGATCTAATACGAGGATTGTTGTGATAAGGGATGTAATTTGTCCTACACACATAGTGGTGTATGTTGAAATAATGTAACTTAAAATAATATTCTAGTTTTACTTTACATTGTTATTATTCCTCCTTGAGGAGATGTCACCGATGTAAAAGGTCATGAGGTAAACCCTTCGTTGTAAGTCGGGTCAATAGCACCCAGAAAAGAAGAATATAATTATTTTTGTGAAGTTTACCTAGGTAGGTTATCCTTTCTAGTTATATAGGTCGACCCAATTAGGTAAAATGTCAGTTGGAAAGATTAGTATAAATAGGGATGCACCCTCCCTCATTTATACAAACTCACTCACACTCGTATTGCGCAAGAGAGAGAAAGAAGGGGAGACAGAGAACGAGGAGAACCAATGTCTTTAGTGTTTTAGCACTTATGCTTGGGATTTGGTATCTCACTTGATGAGACTTTAGTATTTGGTCATTGCATACTGGTAATCTATATTGAGGAAGTTTTTGCTGGGTTTTTTCCTTTAGGCTTTCCCAGGGTAAATTCGTGTGCACCTTGTGATTGTGTTTCTTTCAGTGATCCTCTTTATGTTGTTATTGTGAAAATTTATTAAATGCTAATATTTTTAGGACTTAATAAATGGAAGCATTGAAAACTTAGCATGGTATTAGAGCTATCCTAAAAAGATCATCTTTCATGAGGTAAATATCTCTCTCCTTCTCTAGACAAGAAAATTAGGGTTTAATACTAAAGTGTAATTTTTGAGTGAAAGTGACATAGGGAAGTGTGCCCCTAATAGGCACATATTTTGGAACCAAGATCAAAGTTTTTTAGTGGGAATATCCTTTGAAAATACAAGACCTAGTTTTCCTTGGAACTAGAAAGCCAGAAAACCAGAAACAAAACTAGAAACTCCAGTTGAAACCATAAAATCTGTTTCTTATAAAAATAACCAACATAAATAAACTAAAAAATCCATGAATGGATAATAATAATATAATTTTCAAATATGCGATGATGATTTTCATTTATAAGGGTTGTACTTATATAAGTCCATTCGTGACTTTCCAACATAAAGTCATGACTCTTTAACACTACAACTAAGTGTTAACCACACAAACTACTAAATGTTTGTTGGTTGATTATGCAGATGTTAAAGGATAGGGAAAGAGAGGCATTCCACTGTAAATGGAATCCCTAAAATATGGTTTTTATGACGCCACAGAGTACTAGCAATTAAGGTGCTTATACGTGTTGTTCAAATATGTTTTTCATTCCCATGTCTCATAAAATTCGTGGAATATTGTTATCATAAAAACAACAACAAAAGATAGGTAGAAAAAACCAAGATAAGTGTTGAACAATAATAGGAATAATCCCCCAATATCCATTCCAAAAGGATCCTTATCCTTTGGATCCCCCCGCCCCCACTCACTAATCACAAGGTCGTCAACCGGGGTGGATGCAAGTTCACATCCATGATTGTCCTACTTTGAATACATTATGGAAATGGATAACTTGAGTCAAGGGGACTTATCATTGTTAATGGTGTCCAATGATGGTGTTCATGATTGTGGTGTCCTATACATTGTTGATCCAAATGGCTAGCATTATTTCATGATCCATTTTCAAACACCATGGAAATGACTTGAACTATGGAAGCTTTGAGAATCTAAAAGGACTTGACATAGTGTAAGGATATATCCTTTGAATATTTACTTGTTTAAGATCCACCATTAGAGGAAATTTCTACTCAAAATGGACCTCCTAAAAAAAAAAAAATAGTTAAAATAATAAAATAATATTTATTAATTTTGGAGGAAGAAAAGAAAAAAAATACCTTTTTGTTTGTATTTTTGACATATCTTCTCGTGTTTTTACTCAAATTTCCATCGGGAGATCTCGTTGAATGAGGAATTAAATTTTGGATCCAACGAATACACACTTGGCATACTTTTGACGGAACCCGCTACCCCAAAAACAAGAGATACAAGAAAAAATGTGATGATGATGTCATCATCACATTTTTTCTGGTATTTCTTTTTTTTGGGATAGAAAGGTCAATCAAAAGTATGCTGAGTGGGTACTCGTTGGATGTGGAATTTAATTATGCATCCAACGAGCTCTCCCGATTGAAATTTGAGTAAAAACACAGGGAGATATGTCAAAAATACAAACAAAAAAGTAGTTTTTTTTATGATAGCTATCCCCAAATTTATATTAAACAAATGTTTAAGACCTATATGGTATTTCAAGTTTAAATAAATTTCATTGGCTAACACATGATGACATGGAATTTTAGTTAGAGTTAAAAGGCCCATTTTGAGTTGAAATTTCCTCTAATGCTTACTTGTCGTTGTATTCAATTTTCTAGTTTTGTGAATATCGATTCCCCATCAATTTAGGGAAATATGGATCAATGCCTAAATTTTGTTTAAGACAAAATCCCTTAGTCTTTTCCAAATGAAATACAAAAATTATTTTCTAACAATTTTTAATGTTGCATGCAACGTGATGGCCCATGGGAGCTTATTGCAATGAATAGTAGACTTCTAGGGAATGATTGTGGGAAGAAACTAACAACACAAGGCTGAGGCCAATTCTATGTTTCTGAGTCTTTTCCTTATGAAAAAAGAGACTAATGGATTGAGTCACTCCCAAATAGTATAGTGTTGGTTAAGAGTTAAGTTTTCCAAAATAAAGGATCAAGCAAAAAACTCTTTCTTCAATTCAATGTAAAGCAATACAATGTATCACTATAGTACAATTCCAAAGTGAAAATCAAGGATCAAGCAAAAAAATATTTTCTTCAATTCAATGTAAAAAAATACAATGTATCACTACAATACAATGCCAAAGTGAAAATTTACCACTACAGTACAATAAAATTATGTAATTTATGTGGAAAAGAAAAACCATACCTCA
>LPNX010752512.1:82684-166056 GCA_001517045.1 Pseudotsuga menziesii | reverse complement strand
ATATATATATCAGATCTCAACCAATTATAAACTCAACGTTAGATATTAGGGTAGACTTGCCTTATCCTCAGAAAAAAATGCTTCTAAATGAACTTCAGTCTCTTAGCCTTAGGTTACTTGCATGAGACTCAACTAGAATAACATACCTATGAAAGGATAGAACCCTGAAGTGAAAAATAGCCTAAAATAGATCATCGAACCCTCACAAATCAAACACAGTAGAAGCACAATGGTCCAACCAACTCACAATAAAAAACAACAGCAAAGTACTCCAAGAAAGTCATATAAGGTAGCGCTATAGTGGATGGCACCTAAGGAGGGATCTTAAGTTTAACACAAGGGTGGATAGAAATCCTAAGTCATCACGCTAAACATCAACTAGCTATAAATCAACATTTAAGGGTTGTATAGCTCAATGTTACCATGAAATGGTCAATCACAAGTCACCATGAGGCCAAACATCACATACAAGTAAACATACAATTCAACGTAACATAACAAGGAAACATAGTGGCATTGTAGGATGATGCACATCAAGTTAACGTGAGGGTAGGTTACCCGACGTTCTCAACTGTATGTGGTCATACATCTCATGTGTCTCATGAAAAGAGTGGAAGCTCATAATGATCATCACTAGATAAGGAAGCCCATGGAGACATCTCATCTTCATCAGGTTAAGACAACAAGGGATGTCCATCCCCTTGAGGATAACCTTAGTCCTCAGAATATTTCACACATATTTTAAAATAAGCTATGCAACAAAGTGAACAAACATTTCACATGCAAAATTTTAAAATAAAAAATATAGGTATATTAATTGTTTTAATTAACATAGTACTATCAAACAGAGAGCTACAATTATCATTAAAGTACTAAAAAGAAAAACAATAAGAACATTAGCAATATATATCAGATATAAGTGGTTAATGAAATACATCAATGCTGAAATAATAATAACATGAATATATTAGATCTAAATCAATTATAAACGATATGGTCATCTCATCTTCCTTAGGTTAACTTAGGAAGGGGTGGCCAACCCATTAAGGATAGCCATAGTCCTCGAAAGATGTCTCACATATTCAAAAATATGAATTAAGAAATAACATTCACATTATAAATATCAATTCTAAAATATGACCATGCACCAACTAAATCAAGATATTTGTAACAAAACTCTAAATATTTCATGTATTTACTTAGTCAAATACAAACCTTAAATGTATACAACTATATTTTTTTTAATAAATTCCAAGATGGGGACATCATCTTCATTGTGGTGACCCATTTTAGTTGTTGTGCCCTCTCTTTGTGTTGATTGTGTGGGTATTCTCTCCCATACCATACTTCTTGTACATCGATTAGCAGGGTGTGGAGGTTGTTGGAGAGGGGCATTATCTGCAAAAACCAAGTTAGTTGTATAGATATAATAAATGCATAGCTATTATTTAGATATATATTTCATTATTTCCAATATCATTAGAACGGTCTTTACCTATTGGATGATTAGTTGAGACAACTGGAGTGTTCATTAGTTCTTCCATTTGTTCCTCTTCCAGTTGAGCATTAGAAGGTACATGCTATGACATTCAAAGAATAAAATTTATTAGTACACATCATAAATTATATATTTAAAATCGTATTAAATACTTATTCTTTATAGATTACATACCTAAATGGATAGGTTGCTCACCACCATCATGAGGAATCTCCCCACCTTCATGTGGTACCTGTTTGGTACTGCTACCCTTGTTGCTTTTGTTTCTCTCACCCTGAAAACAAAAAAAGACATTTATTTTGTGATGTAATCATTCATGAATAGATTACACAAGTACATTATAATGATGTCCTGATTGGTTTTATTAACCCTTATCTGTGTCAATGGGGAAATTGGGGTCTTCCCCAAGCTTTTTTGATGTTCTAGCACATGTTGAAAACCATACTTGAAGTCGAGCCTCAAGTATTATTTAGTGGATGCATCTTGAAAAGAATTTCCCTACAATGCATAACACCATGAAAATTGCTTGTGATAAATCAATTATTTGTTCGTTACATTCAGAAAAAAAAATTGGCTACAAATAATGATCGTTTGATTCTTACAATTCATGCTCTTAGTTTCTAATATCCACCCTGTCCCGGTTTGTGTTTCCCATGTTTTTCTACTCTTTTATTTGTTTCTTTAGAGGTGTCGGGGAACCTATGAAAGGTTTCAAATATGTTAGATATCGCAGCTTAAATATATTTAAAAGTAAAAAAAAATTAACATTTTTTATTGAAAAAATGATGTGTCATACCTTCTTGAACCAAGTGGCCGAGTCTTTCCTTGTTTTCTCAATGCCTTCTCCTTTGCAGCATCCATGAGTTCCTTCCACTCCTTCTCTGCAACCATCGGATGATGATCATACTTAGAGTTAATTTGCAAATTGTCCCTATAATCTGCTCTAACATATTTCAATTTAAGCTAGCTACTGTGATGACACTTTTTTTGTTGAAGGTTTCACCAAACAAGATGACCATGTGCTTCATCATATCATCTTTAACTTTTTTATTTTGGGAATTCCACCATGTAAAATTGGTGGGCACAAAAATGTCCAACGCCTTCTCATGTAGGTTCTTATAAAAACATTATTTCATGCAAAAACAATATGATCATTAATTTAAAATAATTCAAGGCATGTGGCTTTGAATTACATGAAAAAATATTGAATTAATTAAATACTACATGCAATATTTGGTATATTGATTGGAACACAATAATGGTCCACCAAAAAGGTAATGAGCAATGATCCCTTTCTAACCACACGTACTACTTTAGTATAGAAACTTTCACATTCGATGCTACTCTCCTCTCTAACATCCTTTGAAGTAGTAGTGGGTGAAGGGCCCTTTTAATATCCAACATTCGGTGAGGTCGTAGCATATAAATGGGATTGTCGGTCAAGAGTATAAAACAACCTCATTGGTATGGTAGATTGACGATGTGTTGAACCATTGCTAGTACCAATACCGCCATCTACAACCTTTACTCAATGCACGGGTGTTATATACAAAAACTCATACAAAAAGAAAATTTTAATTGATTAGATCATATCAAGAAAATAGAATCAAAATAACATAAATGAATATATTTCCTAGCTTGTAAAATATTTCAAAGATGCCACTTACCTCGTATTGTTCTATTGTTTGCCTCAAGTCATCAATTCTTACATTGATTTCTTCAGTCCCAGGTCTAATTACAATCAATCTAAGAAGATATTGGTTGGAATTTTCCAAATCCTTCTTCACAGTTTCCATTGGATCAGTTGAATAAAAGATATCTTCCTCAATGACCACCTCGTCATCGTGTTGTGTTATTCTCTACAAACATCAATTAATAAAAGTAGTTAATTTATTTTTATCAATACAAAAATTCACGTCAAAAAAATAACATGCATAACTTTAATCATGTTTAGGTACAATTACACTACCATTTACCTCATGCGACACCATTGGTGACTTCCCATGGTCAGCCTGCCACAATACAAGAAGCAAGGCATATTCTTATTGAAAAGTAAAAATTGAACCATGTCTAATAAAAGTGATTAATGAAGAAAAACTTTAGAGTTAATATGACAGCCACGTTTACTTGACTAGAAGTTGCAGGTGTGTTCTAAGTACCCCCTACCACAATACAATAAGCATGATATCATCTTGAAATATTGAGCTGATAAGCATAAAAAAAGGTCAAATGTTAATAGCTGTAATATAATCATGAATTATGGTTACTATTACATTGATGCTATTTGGTACTATTACGCTAACATTTACCTGATGCGACACCATTGGTGGCTTTCCACAATCATCTTTCCACAACACAGGAAGCAGGACATATTCATATTGAAAACTAAAAATTGGACCATGTCTAATAAATGTGATTAATGAAGAAAAAGTTTAGTGTTAATATGACAGTCACGTTTACCTGAACAAAAGCTGCAGGTATGTTCTGAGTACCCCCTACCACAATATAATAAGCATGATATCACCTTGAAATATTGAGCTCATAAGCACAAAAAAAGGTCAAATGTTAACAGTTGTAATATAATCATGAATTGTGGCTACACTTGCATTGATGTTTACCAAATCAAATCTACTTGCTTGTGGCATCTGGCAACGATCACCCTGCCACAATACACGAATAAAGAAATATTAATAATGAAAAGTACATATAATTAAAATTGTTGCAAGAGAAAAATAATAATTCATCGATCAAAGGTTGAGTTAAGTGTTGTATAAGATAATTACCCCAATAATAGAAGGCCTCACATCTATTTGATTCAAATTGTAATCGATCAACAACTCTTCAGCTGCAACTAATGATTTTGTTGCATAAACAAATACCCAATTTCCTTCACACCCCTCAAATATGAAATTGGGTAGCTTATGTGTTGTCCCTATTCATGTACTATTTATAAACCCTGCGCTATTTCAAGAAGTTTTGGCCTTCCATCAATATACATAGTAGCTCCTTTGTTCAGATTGTTGTCTAGTAGTTGTATATAATTTGTTGCAACTTCGTATCTCCGTATACTTCTCATATATCGAACCAACAACAAGCAGTCATTGTATTTTTGTTAGAATTGTCGTGGAATTTAGATCATCAAGTAATGAGTCCAAATTATTGATGCAAAGAATAGGATGAAAAATACAAACTGAACAAATCAAATATCACATGAAACATACAAGTCTTGCTCAGAGAATTACAATATTATCTTCATTACATAATATGTTGTTACAATAGTGTTACATAGGAAAATAATTTGAATCATTAGGGATGAATTCGAATCTCTCAACTGGATGTGACTGCATGGCTAACTAAATATGTCTTAATCAATATCGGAGTCCAAGTATTTAAATCCCAATGTCAAATCTAGTCAAGCCATCAATTATAATTAGTTAACTCAGTCTAACTAAGGTGGTAGGTGAGAAAAGGTGCCTTATCCACATGCAACCATGCATAAATGGCACTAACGGAACTGATTGTGATCTAAATGAAAGCAACTAAGGAATAATTAAGCTTAACTAGTAACCAACAACCCACAACTGAAGGAGGTTGGTTCCAGGACTCCCAGTGGCTCCTAAAATGTAGGGAATGGCCTAAGAGGCACCTAAATTTATGCATGCAAGTGCAATCAGTGTTCCCCACACTCTAGTAACTGGTACATGTGGCTCTATTAGGCCATGTGGACCCAATGGTACGAGTGGACCCAAATAATTAAATAAAACTCCTAAGTTAGGCTAAAATAATCTAATAGACAGTTTTGTCCAGGGAGGATTATAAATCCTAACACCCCCCCTGAATCCTAAATTGGACATCTGTGGGCCCTGGAAACAAGGCCATAAGTCACCCATATACAATCTAAAATATAAAATGTTGCTTAATAAACCAAGGAAATATGGGAAAACCTCATACAACCCACCCCAACCCCCCGCCCTCTCAAGATAAGCAGAAATCAGGAACTGAGAAACAAGCCTTAGCACCTAAAAGAGACCTAAGAAAGGAAAATCTCTTTTATGTAAAATACTTGGTAAACATTTCTGCAATCTGACCCTCTATAGGACAGTAGTGCAGTGTGATGGTTCTGTCATGCACTAGTTCCCAGATGTAGTGCATGTGAACCTCTATGTGTTTTGTCCTCTGCTTCTGAACTAGATCACTAGAAATTTTGATAGTTCTTTGGTTGTCAAAATAAAGATCCACTGTAGGTGAAATATGAATCCTGAACTCTGCCAATATGCCATGAAACCAAGCTGCCTAAATAGTTGCATTTATATCTCCTCGATACTTTGCTTCTGCTAAAGAGAGTGCAAGTGCTTCTTACTTCTTGCTGCACCGACAAATTGGCCCAGATCCAATCATGGATACAAAACCTGAGGTGGATTTCCTATCATTTCCATCTCCTACCTATTCTAAGTCTATGAATCCTATGATATCATGTTGTTCTCTAGCTGCACAGTGAATCCCATAATCTATAGTACCCTGCACATAGTGCAAGATTCTCTTTGTTTCCTTCCAATGCAGCTCATGTGGCTCCTGCATGTACCTGGAAGCAGTACTCACAAAATAGGATATGTCTGGTATTGAATGAGTGAGATATAGAATAATCCCAATGAGATGTCTGTAAATAGTGCAATCTACCAAAGGTGTGGAGCCACCTTCTTTAATCCTGATGCCAGATAGAAAGGAACAAGGGGTTTCTTTGCAATCTTCCATGTGAATTCTCCTAAGCATTTCTGATGAAATCCTGTACTATGAGATCATGATTCCCGAAGTCTTTTGACTTACTTTGAGTCCAATGAACTGTCTTAACATTCCTAGGTCAGTCATAGCGAATTATTTGTTTATAGCAGACTTGATGCTTCTCAATCCAGCAGCAGATCTGCTAGTAATGAGCATGTCATATACATGCAATACAATAAAAAGAAAGGAATCCTCTTTATTTTGCATGTAGACATTACAATCTGATTTGCATCTTTCAAATTTCTGAGATAGGAGGAAGAAATCCATCTTGGAGTACCATTCCCTTTGGGCTTGTTTGAGTCCATACAGTGATTTCCTTAGTTTGAAAACTAAGGAAGGATCATTAATAAACCTCTCAAGTTTTTTCATATATATCTCTTCTTCAAAATCACCATGGAGGAAGGAACTCTTCACATCCATGCACTAGTGGAAAATGAGAGATTAGTGACCAAGAGACCAAAATTTTTGGTCACCACAGTTTTTTTCAAGGGATAAATGACCAAAATTGATAAATTTAAGTGATCTAACTAAAAAAGACCAAGATAAATGACCACTTTTGGTCACGGGATAAAAACCAATTAAAAACGACCAAGATAAATGACCAAATTTGGTCACGGGATATATAGACTAAAAATGACCACATAACAATTGGTCATTTATTTGGTCATTTTTAGTTGTCACTCTAGCAATGGAAAAAATTACAAATTTGACAATGAATTTGTACATTTTACTAAATTATAACACTGTAGATGGATTCAGAGACCCCTTAAAAAGGGGTCTCTGAATCCATCTGCAGTCTTAGAATTTAGTAAATTCTAACATATATATTATATATATTTACACGTCCCTATATTAACAAAATTGAGTTAATGCAACCCAGATATGTTAATTTGGACATGACCTTGGCATATAAAAAAATCCACTAAACCTTTAAACCCACTAAACCTTGGCATATATTGTTAATTATAAGGCTAATTTGCATGACCTTGGCATATAGTTATAGTTTTTATAGGCTAATTTGGACACGAACTTGGCACCTTGGCATATAATTATAGTTTTTATAGGCTAATAATTTGGACACGACCTTGGCACTTTGGCATATAATTATAGTTTTTATAGGCTTTTTACATGACCTTGGCATATAATTATATAAGTTTTTATAAGGCTCGACAAGACCGCTAGTTTTATCATTGATATATATTTTATAGTAGTGGATCTAGTGTTTATATGTTCCTGTGTGTGTGTGTGCACATGAGTGTATTGGAGATCAAGTCAAGTATTGTCTTCTGGAAATTGGAGATGCATATGTAGAAAATTCCTTAGAGGCATATCACAACTCTTCTCTTCAAGCCTCATTGTGGATCACTCTTGGAGGAATTTATCTTACCAAAGTTATTTAGGATTTGCACTTAATGTTAGTATCATTTGCAAACGTTGTATTTGTGTCGATTCTATCATTAACAAAACCTGTATATTATTGTATAATTAATCTTTATCACATTAAAACAATTTCATATCTTGATTTAAAGAGGCGTATACTAATAATTCATTACAACTACAATACAAATTGTGATGAGGTCCACTTAATACAAAGTCTTCAAATTATGGTATAGTGTGGTAATTTTAGTACAAAGTGTTCCGTTTATTTTGTAATCACATTCTTTATATCAGATAAATATACAAAATTTAGGAAGTGGAAGAAATAGAGATAAAGACTATGTATTTTGTTTGTTTAGATTTCATAAACACATTATCATAATGAAATCATCAATAGACACATTTTTCTTTTTCACTTCAACTACAATTCCATGAAGAAATCCACAATAATAGAGTTTGGGAGCAATTCCATGAAGAAATCCACAATAATGGAGATTGGAAACTCCAAAATTTTTTACATAGAATTTGTGTACATGGGAGAACAACGACATTTTGCTAATTGAATGCACTCTTCGCCAAAACGTGTAGGTTAGACCTACGCACTTGCGTGCATGGAAAAACCACCAACCTTCTAGTGATGGATAAGACAGTACTAGTATGGAGTTGTCACGATCAAGAGGTTCAAATTCATTTGAAATTTGAATCAACCCATTTTTCTTAGTGGTAAGGATTTTAACCATAGAGTGAACAATTATGAGATAAATGAATTAATATATAAAAGTATAACCACCAAAAGGATTACATTAAAAAACGACCCAACAACTTTTTTCTCAATAGATAAAATCAAAGTGTTCTATAAAGTACCCCTTTAATTGATAATAAAACAAATTATATGTATTAAATTTAAATTAATATTAATACTTATGGATGATAAAATTGGTAAATAAAAACCTAAGTTAATGAATTAATAAAACATTATAGAGAGAAACACTTAAAAAGAAGTAATCTGAAAGGTAATTCGAAAAGGATAAATATGATATTGTTTTTCTTGTAAAAACCTTTACCTAATTTTCAAAGGAGATTTCCATTTTTCTTTATAATATTTATTTATTTTATTATTAATATTAAAAAATTAATTTATTATTTATAATTTATGAATATATAGTAAATTATATAAATATATGAGTGTTTTTGGAAAAAAATTTTAATTTGTAAATAGATTTGTATGTGTACTATTTGTTTTCATGTATGGGATTAAGATTAAATGTAACTTTAAAATAATACATTATTAAAATCTTGGTGATAACATATAAATGTTATACAGGTTGAAACCAATTTTTGGTCTTGGAGTATGGCCTTAAACTATTGTACATGATTCGAAAGTGATGACTATCATTGTGCACTTAGCCAATAATTAACTGAGACAAGGGGGGGGACGAGCTACTACCCTTTCTTGCGATTTCACTCTACCAAAGAAGTAGCAGAGGACTACAACATAGTCATACATCAAGCTTGAGCTTTGATGCCCTTGGCCACCATTCCTTAAAATAATCTTGTAAGCATGATGCCACATGAAGGATCCATACTACACTTTCCCAAAGAGTGATTACCATCAACTTCATCCATAATCCCAGTCATAAGTAGATGCATGTGATATGACCTACCTTTCAATGCCATATGTTTCCCTGCATGTGACAATTGGGCAAGGCCAAGTATTTCTCATGGTTTGCAATGGTTGGTTATTGGTCCCATCATATCCCCTTAGCACCCCATCCAAGGGTTTGCAATCTTTCTCATCAAATGTCGCATAGTCAAAGGTTAACGCTAAGACCATAACAAGGTGTCATTCGTAATCCAAAACATTTTTCTTATGAATAACTATGGAATAACTCCTTAATTTTCCAATCAATTGGCTACTTTGTTGGTTGACCTATGAACATGGAAGTGGTGAGTGCAAATATTTGAGTAAGGGATAGCGTTAGCTAATCCATTCCTTCTTCCAATTTCCAATTTTTGGATATTTTGCTTATGGGGGAGTAAAGTTTTGTTATCATCTAACTAATTATCTAGGAGTTGCCTATGACAATGATTTTTTTGAAACCCCTGTATGATTACAATATGAATCCCATACACTAGAATAAAGTTCCACTATACAGATCCATCTATGCCAAGATGGATCTTTGTGCCATCACAAATGACACCCCCAAATCCTATTGAGCCTAGGTTTCCTTTTGAGGCTCCATCAAAATTGAGTTTCTTAAAACCAAGTGGAGAAGGACACCAAATGTTTAGGATGATTGTAGTCCTTTTATGAGTGGTGTTGGTTATTTCACTTATAAGTATAATCCCAAGCTTGCATTATGATTTTTTTGTCTTCCTTGACTGTTCCAATCCTCCTTTGACCACTAGGCGACTTGGATCATCTCTATGTTTTGTCAAATCTTGTGCTAGATCCATTGTTTAATCATTTTTACGTCCTTGAATATTAACATGTTGCTCTCTTTCCGATTTCTCAAAGTAGGAATTCCAAGAATAATTTCCAAGCATGATTTATAATAGGATTGATAAAGACCATTATCCTAGTGTAGACTCTAGGAATTAATAAAACACTGAAGAAAACTTCAATATGTTTCAAAAATGAGAGAAAAGTTGTGTATATAATATGCGTTTGTGTGATGAAAGCAAGTCTAGGAAAATAAGTGAAAATAACTTACATCAAAGTTCTAAATTGCCACATAAGTGAAAATACCCCCAAAGTCGAGGAAATGAAACCCCGAAAAAAATTTCAATATCTTATAAAATGAGAAAAAATATGTATATGTAGAAAATATAATTTTATGTGCTAAAGATTATCTATAAAACAAACTTATATTATATACACACAAAAATTGCTGAAAATAACTAAAAAAAGCGTTCACTGATTTGCACCTCATTGCCATAAAATAAAAAATCTCTAAATTTGATCTTCGCCAATCTGAAGTGAACAAAATTGATTGATTTTTTTCAGCAAAGCATCACAGGAAAGGAGGTATGCTCTCTATTCTTCTATTTTCCCAGCTTAGATTTCATTATGTGGATATTATTGCAAGGAAGTCATTCTTAGTTGATTGGAATTTTTCCTGAATGAAAATAGATTCTTCCTTGTGCTTAGAAAGTAATTTATTGGGGATCGCTTAGGTGGACATGATAGTTTTTTCACAGATTTGGATTCAACATTTGATGAACATTCTCCATGGATCTATGGGTTTCCATGGTTTCGTAGTTGAGTTGTCTAGATATCTAATAAAAATTTGCTCTGCATTAATGGGTTGTCATTTTCTAGTAATTTTGAGGCGTGCCGAACAAGTTGAAGGAGTAGGGTTGAATAAATCTGATAGGCTGTTAATGCATTTTGTTGTAGGTATTTTTTCAAACAGTTTTCATGCTTTTGCAGGAATCCATGGTTTTACATATTTTTAATCCCTTTTTAAGACGGTTTTTGAAGAAGGTCTTTTGATGGGCAACTGTTTTTTTTGTCGATCAGTATTTTGTGGGAATTGATATTTATGTTTAATTTTGTGGGTGCCAATGAGGATTCTATCTAGGCGCGATTGCCTTGTTGAGGGATTTAGCATTTTTGTGCCTTAGGTATTTTTTTCATACACTTTGCCTGGATTACCCTTGGTTACACGCCAGCACAATTGCCTTTAAAATGAATCTAGTATTTTTCTGGTTTAGGCATTTTTCAAGGGCTTGGTGTGTATTCCTCAGGTTTGTAGAAAAGAGAGACAATGGAGTACAAAGTAGATACAAGCAGTGCAGCTGAGCTTGGGATCGGAATGGGGAGAGGAGCAGTTGAAGATGTGTATTGGGTTGCTAGAGGGAATGAACCAAATATGTGGGCTACAGAGGAAGATTATGCCATCATGCATCATCCCAGGGTTATAGATAGACAGATGGAGGTTGGAGTTGAGGAGGGGATTACAGGGTTGGGGCTCTTGAGGGAGGGAAGAGTCGGTCTGGTATTGAACCCCCACATAAGAAATCCAAGAACCGTCATGGTGATATTCAAGGGAATGTATCTAGGGTCTGCAACGGTTATCAGGGTGAATTGGGCCAGGGAACAAGCTATGGGACTCCACCCCCCTCCAATGGTACTATAAATGAAGTGTCTTCGTCTGGAGGAGGTAAGAGCAAGGGAACTGGCCGTATGTTTTTCAAGACCAAGCTTTGTTGTAAGTGTACGACAGGTACTTTCCCTTACAGCTCAAATTGCAATTTTGCTCATGGGATGGAGCCTTTATGTTTGCACCCATATAATTTAGAATGGGACTTTAGTAGTGAGTTTCTATTATCAATGTTATTGACTTTCTAATTATGATCACAATTTTTGATTCCCAAGAAAGAATGAGATGGGATTGTTTTAAGAAGTTTTTCTAGACAAATTAACAGTCAAACTTAACATGTATGATTATAAAAATTACCTTCGGTTTCTTCTTTTGTAGAATTGGGTTCTCTTTCTTAATTTAAATATCAAATGATGCTTTTACCTTGTAATTTATATCATGTTCTTTAATCATATTTAGGAGATGTAGAACTTACATGGGAATTTTCTTGTAGCACACTTGTTAGGCAAGAGACTGGGAGCACTAGAGGTTGGATGCTTCTTATATTGAGGGACATAGATATCTATCAGTTTGGATGACGCGTTTGAAGCGTTGGACTATCTCAAAGTCCCAGCATCTTAACTTCTTTACTATTCTTGTCCTTGCATATGTACGTATCATAATTTCTTAATGAAGGCTCTTGAATCAGCTGTGCTAGTAAGACTTTACTTGGTGTATCTACACTTGTAGCATAGATTCAAATCATGTTATATTTATATATGTCATCGTATGCATATTTATAATGATAATAGTATCATGATTATATGACTAAATGGATGGCTGATATTGTGAGAAATATATTCTAGTGCTTATCATTTTTGCCACATCAAATGGCATCTACATAACTTTGTTTTTTAAATGGTGGTGTGCAACTAATTTTTAATTGAGCTGCTAGGGGATAAGGATTAGAAAAAATGGAAATGATGTCATAGGCTATAAGTAGTCCCATGTTTGAATGGTGAATCCTAGGATGTAAATTCTCAGTTGTATCCAATTTGAAAATATATTTCATTTGACACTGCATGGTGTAAACTATGTCTTGGTTGCAAAAAAGTGTGCTTCATTTATAGTGCAACCCCTTCACACTAGATGTTTGTTTGGAATGTACAATGTAATTACCATTGTTCATCATTCTTATTTTCTTTTAAATATTCCTATAGCTTGATTGCTTATGTTTAAATTGTAGGTACCAAATCCCTTGTTTGATCTTGCACGCATCATGTGTGGGCATCTTTCACTTCGATTCTAGAAATTCTTCACTGCAACCTTGAGTGGAAAGACATTAATTAAAACCCATATACAGGTATGCTTCTGATTCCCTCTGTTTGTTAAATTCCTTAAAGGAGTTTACAAAGCCTTAACAAGAAAGTATGTGTATCCTATTGATATTGGATTATTTTCAAGTGTAACTAGATATAAATTACGAGGTAGTACTCTCATAATATACTCTTGATAAATATAGGATTATTTTCACATAGAACGTTTCGCCAGGGATAGATATAAATCACATAGAAATTTTCCCATTGTAATGCATGTACTCTCATAATATTGTGTCTTGACCCAGATGCTACATGTTTGCATCAATGTGGAGCATTAATACAATTTTTGGGTTGTGTGCAGCAATGTGGTGCATAAATACCTGAATATTTTTTGTGAATACATTGTCATTTTTTCATTGCCAATGGATACTAACTTTTCCTTTGTTGTTGTATTTGGTGTTTTAGTAATTGCACATAAAATTGCATTGATATAAATTAGTTTTTTACACAGTATTATTGCTTCTGAGATAAAAGCAATGTTTCCCCGAGTTTTCAGGATGGGGGACACATGGCCAAGGAAACACACATTTAGGATGTATGGAGACCACCCCCAAATTTTAGGGAAATTTCAAGGGGGGGGAGCGGATGGGGGGACGTCTCAAAAATTATAAAAAAAATAAAGTACCAAAAATAATAATTTATTTGATGTATATTCATGATTGTGCAATGTAAATACTAAATATATTGATTTATTTTCTAAGTATACCAAGTAGGGATTGCAAAGAGTGAAAATAATAGAAAAAATATTAAAAAAATATATTCTTAGGGGCAATAGCGGGGAGGGGGGTGAACGTTTTGCTAGGAATCAATCAGTTCTTCTGTTCTGCAATTGTTTACGCAAATGAGTCATATTAGCCTGCTGAGAGATATTAGCTATGTTGCACAAGTTTCTGGAACGTGGCAATGTTGGGAACCTGGGTACGAGTATCGGATACGTCTAGAGGTTTCCCCCAAATTTGCTGGAAATGTTGGGTTGGGAATGACAATAAAAAATATAAAAATTATTAAAAAAATACTAGAACTAAGCCTTAAATATTGATTTGTAATTAAGCCTTACTAAAACTAAGCAGGTATAGGGGAAAACTACGCTACTACTAAGTGCAAAGTGCAAATAATGATATGCATATTGATGTATACAACTGCTTATGCGATATTCGGACATAAATTAAAACATTGGATGATGTAATGGATATTTCCTCTGCCATAGAAGAAAATGATTTTTTTTTCATAGTTTTAATTAGCCCAGGATTGTCTAAGTAGATGATTTAAAGATGCTTTCTATCAAGAACCACATTTCAAGATGAAGCAATTCAAAGTGAAGATCATTGCAAGGACATGAAGTTGTTTCCCAGATCGAGGGTAACTAGATGAACTAACTATATAAACAACTCCAGGATACAACTAAATTAGATAAGAAGACTAAAATAGTTAGTTGAAGCGATTGGGACATAATATTAACAAATGGAAATGGATTGGATGAAAATAAAATTATATAATACAGTCCCTGTATCTTTACATGCTTGAAATGGAAAACTTAATAATCCCATTGTTTCACATTTGTAAAAATGGGCAGGACAAGATATGCTAGGCCACATAATTGAGAAAATAAATCCATCCCTGAAACAAAAGCATATTACTATCCAACAACAAAACAAACTTGATCTGATAACCAAATTTACAGTAAGCAAGTTTAACATTTCTTATATATATTGAGTCTCAGGCAAAGTAGGCTTTTCTTTTTTGAAGATAGGAGATACATCTATGATAAATTCAGGTTTACATGCTTGTGGTTTCAATTTGTAATTTGTACAATGCTGGGAAAAATCCCACTTAGTAGGAAATCCATCATTTTCTCCTTTTTTACCTTTACTATAATGTTTTTCTTCTGTTTGACTGATCATCATTATTATTATTGGCGAGGTAGCTGGAAGGAATGGGTGTTTAGAGTTTCTAGACATCCTATTGTGCTTTTCTCATGGTGCATCCCATTTTGATTCGATATATTTGCACCAAAGCATTCATATCCCTCTGTTTTTACCACAATGAGTTCTCTTTGTTGAATCAAGAGTTTGCATATCTTGAAATGAGAAGGTTGTGAAATTCCATTACTAAAACATTTAAGATATTTATTATTCCTTTCAGAAATCAAAGGAATAATATGTATGACATATATTTTCCATGTCAATTCTTAGACTGCAATTTATTTGTCACACATTTTTTTCCTAGGCACCATCATGCATATTAACTGCATCACTTTTTTCGTTCAGGCATGTGCACCTTTCTTGCTTTATAGTGATTGTAATCTTGTAGGTGCTTTGGCTTTTAAAAAAGTTTGAATTTTTAGATTTGAAGACAAAATGGATGTTAGACCACAACTGTTCGATTCATTAGACTAAAAGATACACTGTTTTGAGTTAGTTACAATATTGTAGTTTTTGGTACCCTACTAATGTAGGTAATTTTGCATACACATCAGGACTAATTTTGGTTCTAACTCTTACTTATAAATAACATATGTTGATCTATTTTCTATTGAGAATTGTTTTTTGACATAAGGTGAGTGTTCATTTTCCATTGAAGTAGGAGAGGTCAACTTAGTGTTAATTTGTGTGTTTCTTATGGTATAGGACACTTGACATTTAAAGTATGATGGGAATTGAATTTGACTTGTCTAACTTGCCAGGAAATTAGTTGATTAGTTGATTTATCTAACTAAAGAAAATCATTAGTATCAACACCCTCGGCAGTAGCAGTGGGATTCAGACTGGTCCTTATTGACATTCTTCAGATACTCTGATTAGTGGTTCCTTGCCTTATACATTTGGGAGTCCTTCCTTATCTCTTAGGGGAGTTCTAATTCAAAGTTCATATTTCATAGCTATCCGGTCACCTCCTTCTTTCCTACAGTCTTGGGAATTGGGAAAATATTTCAAAGTCTTCTTACATCTTTCACTACACAAAGTGTAATATGAACATTTTTATAACCAACCAAACAAGTTTGTGACAACACCAAGATTACCTAGGTAGGATGGGTCGTAGGCCGTTAGTATAGATGTTATGTGAACATGTTTGCAAAAATAATTTGTATAAGTATCTAGGGCGTGCTTCCTCCACAAGTTGTTGTTGTTTGCTAACAAAATTAGGCTTAAAAGAACTCAATACCATGCTCCCTTGCTAGAATAATTGATAGAATAATTGGAATTATGCATTTGGTAAAAATCCCTTCGACAAGGCCTAATATGATGATATTTTGGTGCAGATAATATCTCCCTACATCCTTTATTTGAATCCCAAGCTAGTGATCAAGCAGTACGAGTTTTGGCGTTTGATCACAAATTTATTCTTCTTTGGGAAAATGATTAATTTTTGAAGAACTTTTTTCCTAAATGGGTTAAATAAATATACTTTTAGGTTTATTAGAAAGTACAAATATTGTTTTGAGTGTTCAGAAATCTGTGTTCACTATTTTATTTTATCAGTTGTGTGCGTTTGTAGGTTAAAGTACTTGCAACGATTATGGTTCATGAGCGTTCTGATTCTATTGATGCATATAACATCTAGTGTTTTTTTTTCCTGTTCTTAATTTCTAATCGAAATGCTCCATGTTCTATAATTTGACTTTTAACAGAATCGAGCCATGAACAAGTCTATATCTCTTGCGCTGGCATCTGCAATGGGAACTATATTACTGGTGATATCTTGATGAGTAATAAATACTGGCATGGTGATATCTTGGGCCTTGTATAGTTGGTAGGGGTGCAGTGCCCACGTGACACTTATTTATGGGTGTATGCAAATGGATCATGGAAGAAGAAGGTCACAATAATATAAAAGGAAACATATGGGACAAGGTAAATATTGCTTTTAAATTTACTTAGGGCTAATTGTTATTTCCCTTTGCACTATTTTTAATCTTTCTTGTGTTGTTTAATGTGTAATTAGAAAATATATTGTCTTTGGATCTTAGTTTCAAGCAGCTGGGTTTGACTCTTTGTTAGGCAGGCATTAACAAGGTTGATGTGCTCTTTACTATCGTTGCCCACTCCACAGAGGAACTACCATGGCTCAAGACAAGATACAGATAATCATTCCAGCAGATTTGTCCCAGAATACTTGGAGCTAAAAAATATTCAAAATCTCTTGTTACTTGGATATGAAGGCTCTGGTACCAGTACAATTTTCAAGCAGGTAAATGCCAAAAAATTGGGGAATATATCTATGACAACATATGAGGTTATGTATTTGTATTGATTTGATAGGACTAGGGATAATTAACTTACTATTAACTGAATTTATGGAGCAAAATTAAGCATGTTTACATTGGAGCCCAGTGGGTTTCTCTTTGCATTATATAATTATGACCCTTTCAGTTCTTCCAATCCGGCATAGAATTCCCTAAGAACAATCTTATAATTTATTGGTAGAAAATGATATAGCTCCAGCCATCCAAAGCAGAATTTGTTGGATACAGTGATTGTACCTAGCTGTGTATATATAAGTAAACAGAACTGAATTACACTTGGTTAATTGGTATGCACATTTATTATGTGGGAGCTATAAAATATTCCTAAATAAACAAGATTAAAGCTACTCCGTATTGGTCACGTGGGATACATATGGAAGTTTTAATTACACAAAGAAAAGTGAGGTACATTTTATAGACCAGTATGAGTGAGGTGTGTAACATCTATGCCAAATGCTAATGTGACACATGGCATAAGTCAACTGAATATAATGTTTAAAAATAATTAAAGAATTAAAAAAATAATAGTCCAGTAGGTCTAAGATGTGTTGGCATCTGTGCTTATAAATCAAAATGTAAAAAATACTTAATATAAATAATTAAATATAAGAAAAGAATATTGACCATATATATATATATATATATATATATATATAGTTTCCAAGGAAAATATTGTGGGATCCCCCCTCTTCCCTGGAATATCCAAATGGAAGGTGGCTCAGGCACCTGCCACAATAGTGGCTTGTACTCATGAAATACTTGACTAGATTTGAACTTGTGTCCTATGGCCTCCTCATTGGAAATATGCCTTGGGAAGATGGTTGAACTAATTGAGCTAACCCTTGGAACTTTATTCCAAGCTTTTATTTTTCATGGAACATTTCCTCGAGGAAGTCTTCTAGGCACTTCCTAGATTAAATGCCTTTGACAGAGAACATGTATGCCTGATCCCAAGGGACCCAGGTGGATTCAACCTTGTGATTTCCTTCACCAACATGGATTTGGCATGGAGAATCCAATCACGTGAGCTAGACCTTGTGGCTAAAATGCTTGGAAACATCTTATCCAACCATCAAGGTTTAAACAAGAGTGAGATTCGCTTGGGTGGGGAGGATAACGACAACTTCTTTTACCACCAAATTGACTACTTTATAAGTTATACAAAGCTATATAGATAGATAGATAGATAGACAGATAGATAGATATATAGATAGATAGATATATGCACAACATAGATTCATCTTAACTTGGAATGTCTTAGACGCTTAAGCACCAATATATTTGCAAATCAATTTCTTTTGATCCCTTTTGACGTTTGATAGATCTGGAGTCATTAGAGGAAATTTGGGGTCTAAAATGGGCCTTATAAGAAAACGTGCCAACAATAAATTTTGTGAGTTGGAATTCAAGAACCAATAGAATTTCAATAAAATGAGTCAACCATAATGGTTGAATTGACATATTTGTCATAAAAGAAAATTACTTTTTTTTTCGTATTTTTGACATACCTCCCTATGTTTTTATTCAAATTCTGAGCGGGAGAGCTCGTTGGATGCAGAATTAAATTTTGCATCCATCGAGTACCCACACTGCATACTTTTGAGAGGCCCCGCTACCCCCAAAAACAAGAAATACCTGAAACAACGTGATGATGATGTCATCATCACATTGTTTCAGGTATTTCTTGTTTTGGGGGGTAGCGGGGCCTCTCAAAAGTATGCAGTGTGGGTACTCATTGGATGTAGAATTTAATTCCGCATCCAACGAGCTCTCCTGCTCGAAATTTGAGTAAAAACATAGGGAGATATGTCGAAAATACGAACAAAAAAAGTAGTTTTTTTCATTCTTCCTCCAAAATTAATAACTATTATTTTATTATTTTCCTTAGGAGACCCATTTTAGACCTCAAATTTCCTCTAATGTGATATGGACTTATGGTGTTCCACATTTTTCTGCATAACATGTCTACCTTTCCACATAGCTTTGGAACTTCTAAGCTACATTGAGTAATGTATATTATATTATATACACTACTTCGTATGTGCATTTTAATTCTTGATAAGTGACATGACCATGGTCAATATAATCATTGTACCAATCCTTGAAAAAGTGTATATTGGTGCATCTCTTATTTTGGGTTCCCTTGCTGACAACAACCTCAATGAGCACCCTCAAGCTAAGATGGTTGGTTCTTATCTACATATTTTGGCTAAATAGATTTATATGTTAATTTAATGGATTGCAATATAGCAAAAAAATAATATTTAAACAAAAATTTACCCCTTCCAAATTTTACTGAATATTATATATTATTAGAACACAGTGGATGTGAAATTAATAAAACAAGAAGAAATTTACATGATGGGGGAGGTCATTAGTAATAAAGTTGTAATGTTTAGTTGCTAAGAAGGAAAATGATAAGAAAGCGACATGACGATGCTACTGAATAAGACACGTTACATTAAAGGTGACACATTGTCTCTCTTGTTTTCCGATATCAACAATTTATTTGTCCAATGTCAATCCCTAAGACTTATGGATTGTTAATTCCTAAGAAAGTATCAAGGAAGTTGTTGAGTTTTACCTCTTTCAATAGGTGTAAGAGGAATGATCTGAGGGAAAGCTTCATCCTGTGTAACTCTCACATAATTATCAAATACTACTAAAACATATTGGGAGGTTCTGGGGGTATATTTCACATAATTTGTTCATCAATTCCAAGGGAACCATTGACAATTCTTGTGGCTGTCTATAAGTTTGAAGCATCACCCTAGCTCCAACTACAATAAGAAACTCAATTTCTCTTTGTCCAGTTTCAGTCCCTATGACTACTGCTATATAGAGCTGTATAAAGTTATAAATTTTATGTACTTTGCATTTCATTATAGATCCTCATTGGATCTTTTGAGGACAATCAAAATTTCATTACAATTTATTTCTTACCACTTTCCTTATGCCAAAGCAGTTGGATGATGTAGTATTTCCCTCACCATATTAATAGAAAATTTATGTGCATTAGAAGCATTGTTGATCAGTGTTTTCCTGTTAAGCTAGAGTATTGCAAAGCTATCACAGTTTTTCAAGAAGGAAAATGCTACTAGTTGTTAGCTGGAATGGATATTTTGTGTTTTATTCTCTTCATGCATTAACCTCTATACCTTCTGACAAGTCTCACAGTCCAGTAAATGTTGCAATATTTTGGGTCATCTTCCTTATTTTTGACATAGATCTCTATTTTTTCATGGAACCTAGTCAAATGTTTGATTTTTCAACATTGGAATGCTAAATATCTCACATGATTCTTTCAACCATAGGATATTTGATGTTGATTTTATGGATCTCATCCCACAAATCATTATGATACAATTCTATTTTATTAAATTTCTCAGCCTAGTGAATGAAGTCACCAGACTTGTGTTTTTGCTTACATTTCTACTGTGTATTTGTAGGCAAAAATTCTCTACAAGAACGAGAAATTTTCACAAGAGGAGCTAAAAAATATCAAACTGACGATATAGAGCAACCTATGTGAATACCTTAGCATATTGCTTGAGGGGCACGAGTGCGTTGAAGAGGAAAGCTTAGCAGATATGAGTTGTCGTAGTGTACATGATCAACCCTTTTCCCAAGGTATTCTACTAGAATCCTATCACATACCTTCATTTTAATTGATATTTTGTGTTTTTTTGGCTCAATGAATTTTTACACAGATATTTCCATTTTATAAATGATATCATCAATAATATGTCAAACATTGAATGATATGTTGTTTCCACACTCTAATTGAAAGTTGTCTTGGTGCATTTCTGTTTTCTTAATATCTGTAGGAAGATTGTTCGATCCAGTTCCAGGTTTTCCTTGTTTCATTATTGCTATTACCTATGAAATAATGATGATACCCTTGATATTTTAAGTATTATTTTTATTAATGATGTATAAAAAGAATTATTTGTCAAAGAGTTCCTTGGTGACACATAATCATGTAAGGAAGCTTCACAACAAGAAGGACCCCTAGAATGACATTGTAGGGAGGCAACTCAAATTTGAAATGACTTGTCACTGGACAAATATGGAAGAAGAGGAAATTGAAAAGAACAATTTGAGGTGCTCTCAGAAATATTGTAGGAAGTTACGAGTCTTATATAATTTTCCCAACAGCTTGAGATGTAGCACTTTCCATTGCAATTTCCAATTTGTCATACAATCTATGTGTAGTCTTTTGTTTTTTACTAAAACAAGTATAGATTGTATGACAAATTGGAAATTGCAATGGAAAGTGTTGCATCTCAAGCTGTGGGGAAAATTATATAAGACTCATAACTTCCTACAATATTTCTAAAACTATACATTTTAATTAATAAGTTGTGGTGCTCTTTGGACATGGCACAAGTAGGCTCAAGTTTGCATGGGGTCAAGAAGCTATCCTCAAAAGAAACAACTAACATCAGATTTTTCCCTCATCCTAATGAGTATTATAGATGGGGCAGACACATTTCCTCTTCTTTACAATTTCCTTTATTTTCCCATGCAGTACTTAGTGCCATTGACAACCCTTTATATGAGAAAGACATCATTATCATTGACACAAAGAATGTCATGTTCTAAACGCTAATCTTAATAATATCTTCAGGTCTGATATATATAAGGCATACATTGGGATAACTACATAATACACTTTCTGACAGCCATATACCTTAAAAAAATTCCTAATCATTGTCACAGTAATTCATATTGGTACATTGAATTCAAATCAAGATTCTAACTTGTTTATTTATGTATATGTTGTTTTCACTATCATTTGCAAGGGCATAGAAGAAACATATTTTTTTGATTGCTTGGAGCATACTAAACTCATTTGAAAGCTTTGTCACATTGATATGTGTTCAACCATAAATCTAATAACCATATCTAGATATTGAAGTTAACGCATTTAGCCTTAAGGACAAGCATTGTCACCTATATTTGAACACATTACTATCATACACATTTGTATGTATTTGTGTATATATTTACATATTTATTGATTAGTTAATTCTTCTGTTCTTTTCCAAGTGCAGGTTGCTTGCCACTTGTTTCGTTGGACCAAAGTAATGGCCTATGCATATTATTATGAGCGTGCTTTGAAAAATGGTGTTCTCAACATCCAAAGATGTAATGAGACTCGGATCACGATTTATATGCTCTCCCAAGAAGCTGGAATTTCCAATGTTGTTTTATTTAGTTAAAATACTAATAAAAACAACCTAAAATTGCATTTACTATTCAGATAGGGAAAACCAAGGTTTTCCTTAGAGTGGGTCAAATGGCTGAATTAGACATTAGAAGAATTGAGGTATATAGAAATTTGACAAAAAATATTCAGTGCAAAGTTTGTTCATATACTCCTCGGAAAGAATTTCTTGCTTTGCACAATGCTGCCATTGATCTTTAGGACTTATGTAGAGGTATTTCATGTTCATGTATTTGTAGGTTTGCTGGTTCTAAATGTTTATGCATTTTGAGTACACCTGCTATTTGTTGGAATTGTTTCTTTTTGCCATGTTAAATCTTGTGAAATTACTATGTACATTTTTCACTTATTTGTTCTCTTTTTAGCGAGCAACAAAATTTATTACTTAACATGTGTTGTTTGTAGGTAACCTTACTCACAAGATTTATAAAAACATGAGGAGGGAGGCTGCTGCAGTGTGGATACAGAATCACGTGCACATATATAAAACTCAAAAAGCTCAGAAGCATGTGCAACGCAAATAAAGAAGCACGTGCGCATATAGAAAGCTCAGAAAGTGGGCCATTGAGTATGAAGAGCTTGTTGCTAAGGATTTTCCATTGAGTATGAAGAGCTTATCATTGAGGGTTTGAAGATGCTAAGTATGGTTTTGAAGCTACCATGAGTGTTGAAAAGGAAAGTTTCCTATGGATATGGTTTAAGAGGCAATCAATGTACTGGGGTTGAAAGAGAGATGCAAATGGTTCTGCAAGTAAATACAAGCAAGATTCAGAGATTAGAATGGTTCATACCTTATCCAAATGAAGGTTGACCCAAGCAGCCCTTCAATCCTCTTCTTGCTCCTCTTGATCCAAGAGACCTGCAAAACGAATTATATCTTCCTCAAACCAATATGACCACATATAAAACAATGATAATCAAATAAACATGAACTAATGATCTGACTAACATCATCATATGATCATAAAAAAAGATTCAATCATACATTGAACAATTATTTGGGAAGAAGAAGGACATCACATCTTTATTAATCTTGAAAACAAGTACAAGTATACCTTCTCTTCAAGTTGGGAACTTCATGAAACCTTGATCTGGTTTTGTTGCTTCTCTTCTCCAAGGAACTCAGCCTCCAAGCTCTGCAACACAAGGAGAAAACTTTTAGGGAAAAGGTGTGGGAAAAGAGAGCTCCAAATCCTCCAGCATAACAATGAAAAGATTCAAGTATCCTATCATGGACCTCCCTACCTCTATTTATATGCTTTATGAAGAGTTAGGGTCGAAGAAAAAGTAGTTACAACTGAAGGTGTCAGTTGCATAACTACCCAAACTACCCGAATTTCAAAATACGTATTTTTTTTTACATTTTTAGGAGGCGTACGTGGGTTGTAGAGACAATAGTCGTGTATATGAGGAGGCATACGTGGGTTTCAATGCAAAAATTCATGTATTTAAGTAGTACGCAAGTATTATATATAGCAAGTCGCGCACATATGCGGGTTTCCTTAAGAAAACTCGCATACACATCAAAAAATCTCATTTTAAGGGTACTTCTGGGAATTTTCAAACTTTGGTGTCTTATGGAAAGTTTTAGCTAACAAAAATATATTTCCAATGGTCTAGAGATGAGGTCAACTGGAGTTACAGAAATCAAGATATGGGTCCTCCAAGTTAGGTGTTTTAGTGACTTTCATGAAGTGTCCACATGCGACGAAATCATGGGAAAGTGGTCATAGGTAGAGATGTGTCATTTTGAGCTATAATAGATGCCCCCTAATGTATGAGGTTAGAGGGGAAGATTATAGTTGAAATACATTATAAAGGAAGCAACTGAGTATGGAGAGAGCAGAGAATCCAAGATCAAAGGCTCGAACAAAGGTACCTGAAAGAGAGATAAATGTCAGAAAAAACTGATCTCTAGGACATACAAGTCCATATACAAATCATCGCCATAAATATACAGGAGGATCCAACATATGTATAACTGATGAAAATATCATGGTTGCTCAATATGCAAAAAGGCACCATATCAAATCTAAAGGAATCATGGCCACAAATGAACAAGGTGGATCCATGCTCAACAATCGATCATAGCCACAATAATACAAGATGGATCTATGTCTCAAAAAAATGTCATATAAAATGTAACAAGGTCTTGCGCAGCTTGGAAAGTAGCAAAAAAGATGATGCTATTGTCAGCCCAAGGTCTTCAATCCAAACTGCCCAAAAGGTATGAATCCCAACCATGCGAATAAAGGAGCTGAAGTCAAACATGGAGGAAACTGTTTGATTACCGGTCAATGATGAAAACTGTTAACAAACGCAAGGGAAACCACCATTAATTAAAATGGTCCCCAAGGAACCTAATACATTCTAACAAGTGTGAGTACAAGGACTTGAAGTCGTACACTTGAAGAATCCATTAAGTAGGAGACATTAAGGTATTCCCACTACCCAATAGCGAGGGAAATTGCCACTGATGACTGCGATCCCCAAGGTACTATCATAAAGCTCTAAATCTCATCCCCAAAGCAAGATGTGTTGCAGTCGATAGGAAGAGATCTGTTGGAAGAAAGGCATTAAGGCATCCTTCATCATCCAACATGAGGTAAGTCAAAGACTAATTGGATCTGGAATTGGTACTAAATTTCATGACAAGAAATGCCAAAGACATGATGTAATGAACTGATACCAGGGAATGGCTGACATAAAAGGTCAAGGCAACTGCAGAATGGTCGACAAAGATTTAATCCTTGAACAGTGAGCACGACACAAAAGTGACTTAGGTAGCTTTTGACACAAAAAGACCAACGACACAAATCTGTAATGTAGGAGACATTGACAGATTCTCCATATAATTGAAAAAGAGACCAACTGGAGGAGTAAGAAACTATGAATCAGGATAAGGTCAAAATACTAGGACCCAACTGTTGATAGAATCAAAACTGGTGCTTTGTTCAAGGAAACAAGACTTGCTGCCATGATGTAAAAAACATGTGAATGAACTTCCCTTCCCCTCTTTCTTGTAAAGGTTTAACGGGTCCAAGAAATAAAACTTGGGACCATATTCATTTTTGGAAAGCTCGAAGAAAAGACAAAAGAATGCTTGATAAAGCACCGATTCGTTGATTTTACGAGCCCAAACTAGTACATGCTCATTGGTGTTTTCATATTTTGAGAGTCTAAAAACTCCTAAGAAGACTCTAGGGGGGTCCTTTTTCATCCAATTTAGTCTCCTAAGGCTGGAAAAGTGTAAAACATACCAAAGAAGAACTCTCTTAGCTTCTGAAGAAGTAAGGCACATATTTTTCGTATTTAGTAAGGAAGGTCCAAAAAAGGTTAAATTACCACCTACCCAACGCTCTTTCAAAAGAATCATATAGCCTGAGTTTTACGAGTGTGAAGGAAGGAAATATCACTCGAAAAGATCCATTTGATTACAAGGAATGGGGCTTACAACAATAAACTCGATGCTTTGTTCTTTAGGTTTTAATGAGCATGACAAAGACATAAAAATATTTTTCATGTTTAGGTCCAGAGCACAAAAAAAGACAAAACTAAGCTCACACTGGGGGTTCCTTTTCCGTAAGTTTAGTCCCTCAGGTCCGAAAAAGTGATAAACCTATGCCTGAGAACACTCTTCTCAATTCCATAGAAAAGAGAGTGTTCCTTTCTCGTATTATTCCACATGGTCTGAGAAAGTGATAACCTACCACCAATGTGGATTCCCATTCACGTATTATTAACGAGCCTGAACGGACAAGTTAACTCGGCAGTCAAGTCTATTTTGAGGAGTCATACTTGGGCCTAAAGAAACTCAATATCTTTCCCGTGAAGTTTTAGCAAGTCCGAAAAATTCAACTCGCGCCCTCCTTACTGTTTTTAATGAGCTCGAAGGAGAGCAAAAAGAATGCTCTAAATGCGAGGAGATGAGTGTCATAGGTAAGAAAAACTAGTTCCAAGCATGAGAAACAAACCTATTCATAATGAAAGGAACATGATGAAGATAAAGACACTTGGGGAACATCTCCTCAAGGTAAAATGTGTCAAGTTGCAAAGGAAAAATGATACAAGGCTTAACGACAATGAGAACAAAGATGAGGGATTATACAATGAGCTAAAAGCATGGAAGCCGGCATTGGGCTCATAATTGAGAGCAGGGCACATACAAATGTGATTACAACTTGGAAAACAAGACAAGGCCAATAAATAGTTGTGAATCCAAATAAGAATCCTGTCTCCAAGAAACAACAACATCAGGATCACATTTGGAAGAAAAGATCAAATGCAGGTCACTTTGGTAGAAACGTATGCGACTTTGCTATCTTCTACAAAAGGTAAAGTCAAGGCATAATTGACTGAAGAAGATTATATAGCACCAAGGCTCGAGGGTTTATAATCAGTAAGATCAACCTCAGAAGGAGAGAAAAAATTAACAAGGGATATAGAGTTTGGAGGAACAAACTCAGTATCACGAGAGTTGGAAAATTCATAAGAAAAATCAAACTCATCAGGATCAATGACTTGCTGTTCAAAGGAAGAGTCAAAAGAATCAACAAGACCAACAAAAAAACAAAGGTCAAGCTTACTAGGAAAATCAAGGTTAGACTTATTCACAGCTAAACCAACATCCAAAAGAAGGTCAGACTATATCAAAGACTCTAGGAAGACTTCATCCGAAGGAAGGAGATCATCCAAGATAGGACGAATCTCTAAAATTTTAAATGGATCAACAGAGTGGAGAGAAGGCTCCACAGTCTGTACAAGATGACTCACCTGGTCAACTGCTGGGACCAAGTCCCGAGAAGGTAAGCATGAAAACAGAGGATGCTTCTCAGTAGCAATTGAATGCAAAGGACATGAGGCCACATAGCTCACCTGTGGCAGGGTAGTGTCTATAGAAACACTGGGAATCAATAAAGGAAAGACCTAGTCTCTAGTTGGGACAGGAGATGGATCATGAAAATCCAACTGATCGATAGTGAAAATATCTTCGCCATGATTAAAGTACATCACACGAAATAATGTTGACACCACAGCTTACATGGCATAGACATAATCACGTCCAAGGAGCATATTGAATTCCAAGTGGTATTCTATCACCATGAAGTCAACTAAGACGGTCTTCCCACCCAAAGTAACATGTGTTTAAGCAAGAATTCCCAAGGCTATACAAGTTCTTCTTTCAAATGCCGGTAATTGACTAGCAGTTGACACAAGTCTGGAAGATCCCATGCCTCGCCAAACACAAGAAGACAAGATACTAACTGAAGCTCCTTCATCAACAATACAATGAGCAATCGTGTATGGTTCAACTTTGACCTTTATCTGGAAAGGTGCATCAGAAGGAAGGCGCATCTCAACTAGGATATCCCAATCAAAGGAAGCAATTTGAGAGCTTGGTGGGGGTTGATCCGAAGTGAATTCAGTGCCCCCTTGTTCAGTAAGTTCTGAACTGGCATTGAAGAAAATGTGATTAGTAGACACTTCACTCTCCAAAGGAAGAGTGGGATTGATCAACAATGGAATCGATTCAACCGCTTCATGAAATTCACTCTCCAAAGGGAGAGTGGGATTGGCCAAATATGACATTGGTTCAATCACATCAGGATCACTCTCTGAAAGAAGAGTGGGATCGACCAAAGCTGATATTGGTTCGACCACTTGGTCAACCAAAGGTTGAGTAGTTTGTTGAGAAACTATAGGTTGTTCAGTATAAGGAAATTCTTAAGTCTTGGAACACACTCTTCACACCTCCGTGACAGCAGGGCACTGGTGAGTAAGATGATCTCCCTCGCATAGTTTACAAGGGAACTTAAGTTTTCCTTTCACACGACCAGTTTTCTCAACATTGTCAACATGACTAGAAGTGGCTGAATGTTTTCTCTTAGCATGACCTACAAAGGAAAAGAGTTTTCCCCCAGCATGACCACCAAAGGCTGGGTGACTGGGTCCAACCTGACTAAGAGAGGTTGGTTGTTGAGAGACTTCAGAATGTTCAAAAATGGGATGACCATGAAACAAAACTCTTCACACCTCTGTGATGGAAGGGCATTTATAAGTAAGGTGGTCTCCCTCACAAAGCTTACAAGGAAACTTGGGCTTGTGTTTTGAATGGATAGTCTTTTCAACAATGTCAACATGACTCGCAGTGGCTGACAGATATTCTTCAGCATGAACCACAAAGGCTAAGAGATTTCCCCTAGCATGACTTGCAGAGACTAAGAGACTGGGTCCAACATGACATGTAGAGGTTGGATGGGCATCACCAACATGAAAAATAGAGGTTGAATGGTTAGGATCAACATGATTTATAGCAGTTGAGTGTGTACCCCCAGCATGAAATTCAGAGGCTGGGTGGATGGATCCAATATGACTTGCAGACGATGGATGGAGAGGTTCAACTTGAACATCAGAGGTTGAATGGGTGCCCTCGACATGAACTATAGAGGTTGAGTGCTTAGATCCAACATGACCTGCATAGGTTGGATGAGTACCCCCAACATGAACTACAGAGGCTGGGTGTTGAGGTTCAACTTGGCTTGTAGAGGTTGAATGGGTTCCCCCTTTCTTATGTGCCTTCTCCCTATTCCTCCTTCTTTTACTCCTTTTAGACTGTCGATTAATATTATTAGTACTTTCACTGCATGAGGTAGAAGGAGTAGGATAATCAACTACAGGTGAAGGGGAAGTAGTATTTTGATGCCCTTGATATAAGGAGCTTACTTGAGAAGAATCATGATCATTCAGGATAGTTGGAGTGGAAAACAACCACACTGGTAGCCCTAGGGTGAATCTAGGTAGATTCAAGGTGGCCATCAAAGGAACACCAACATTTCCTATGAGAGGAATACTACAAGGAGTTCCCAGCATGGGGATCTATTGGTTGGTGTTTAAAGGGGTACTAGAAATAGTTTCAAACTAGGAGACAAATTCTAAGGTTGGCAGGCAACCAAAATTACAAAGAACACACCTAAAGGAATACTAAGTACAGACAAACCACAGAGAACTCACTAAAAAATTCCTAAAAACACACAGACAAATAGGTATAAGATGTGCTTTCTAGAAGAAATATGATAGACAGTTACTTGGCATCCCTGTATATATGTTCTGAGGCACAAGCAGAGGAATCACCCACCACCCTCCCACACCTTCTACCGGGGTTACCTTCCAAGCCCGTCCAAGTTCAACTAGAAATAGCCTTTCGGTGTACCTGTGTATGAACCCTAGATGTAAAAGAGACTAAAGGCTACCTTAACTATATTGATAGTTTGGGGGGACAGTCGCAAGCCTGGTTTGTACGCATGGGTAGGGTAGAAAAGCCTGAAACCCTGTCTAAGACAGAATCCCCAAATGCGCAAAAACCTTGGTCTACGCTTTGACAAGGAATTAGAGGGTTATCTCCTCAGCCCAAGCCTCCACGTGGCCTCGTGATTAACTCTAGTTTGAGAGGAGCTTCCCAGATACAAACAACATAGAAAAGGGTTTACCTAGTGATTGGAAAACTACGTCTGAAATTTAAACACTTGTGGAGAGTTGAAACTCCCTATCCCACAAGTCTAGCCTAAGCTAGTTGGTGTATGACCCTATAAAATAAAACTTACTAATAATTTTTAAATTATATCGTTTATTTTAAGGGTTGTTTTTAGTCAGAGGGTAAATGGCATGAAACTTATGTGGTGTTTTGACTCAAAGTTGAAACAAAATGACTAAGTAAAGAGATATGAAATGCAAAAATTAAAAACTATTCTCTTTCTTTTTCCAAATAGAAACTTGAAAGCCACAAAAGAACGATTTATTTTTTATTTTTTCAAAAATAATGATATACAGTGCATTAAAGACAAAACTCTAATCTACATGCATATTAAACAAATACATGTTCTTTTTCTTTTTCTTTTATAAATGCAAAAGAAAAACTACCTACAAACTAAAGTATGCAGATGAGAAGAACAAAGCAAAAGGAACTCTTCTATACAACTACCAAGCAGACTCTAGAATGCCCTAAAGTTAGTATAAAACCTACTTGGAAGGAATGCTTGCATAAAATACAAGTCAACTATTTTGGCATGGTGAATTGAACCAACAAAAGAAGAAGGAAACAAACACCAAAAAGCTTCTAAATTTAGACAAAGATCACTAACAGAGGCTGATCATAAACATAAGACAAAATCATTCCAAGCAAAGGGGGTGGGGGGAAAGAGCAAAGAGAAAAACCTAATGCTATAAAAGGGATTACCACATAGATAAAGAACAACCAAAAGGGATGAAAATAGCTCCCTAGAGTCATGCACCTACAGAGGAGCCCAAAAGACCTACCAAACAGCCCACAACAGTAGGAAAAACCACAAAAATGAGGAAAAAACATTGTTTGAGGGGCGCATGCCGGTTGTACTACTGACAGGTCGTGTGTCATACGCTGGTTGAGAGTATAGAAAGTAACATGTACAAGCACACGTGGGTTGTACCACTAACAATTTGCATATCATATGCGGGTTGACAGTATAGAAAGTCGCATGTACCAAACCAGACATGCGGCTGTTCAGTCTACAACTCGCGTATGGGTGGGAAAATTCCCCAAAAAAAAGTCAAAAATTGCCTTAGGAAGGTAGGGGAGGTGTTCTATAAAAATGATAAAGTGTTCCTAAGTGGCAAGAAAGACCTAAAACCTTGCAAAAGACTGAAAGAAATACAGAGAAACCCCAAACAGACAAGGCTTTTCCAGTGGAGTCGTCAGTTCTATTGTAAAGGAAAGTTTCCTATGGCTAGGGTTTAAGAGGCCATCAATGTACTGGGGTTGAAAGAGAGATGCAAATGGTTCTGCAAGTAAATACAAGCAAGATTCAGAGATCAGAATGGTTTATACCTTAGACAAATGAAGGTTGATCCAAGCAGCCCTTCAATCCTCTTCTTGCTCCTCTTGCTCCAAGAGACCTGCAAAATGAATTATACCTTCCTCAAACCAATATGACCACATATAAAACAATGATAATCAAATAAACATGAACTAATGATCTGACTAACATCATCATATGATCCTAAAAAAGATTTAATCATACATTGAACAATGATTTGGGAATAAGAAGGACATCACATCTTTATTAATCTTGAAAACAAGTACAAGTATACCTTCTCTTCAAGTTGGGCACTTCACAAAACCTTGATCTGGTTCTACTACTTCTCTTCTCCAAGGAACTCAGCCTCCAAGCTCTGCAACACAAGGGCAAAGTTTCTGGGGAAAAGGTGTGGGCAAAGAGATCTCCAAATCCTCCAGCATAACAATGCAAAGATTCAAGTCTCCTCTCATGGACCTCCCTACCTCTATTTATATGCTTTATGAAGAGTTAGGGTCGAAGAAAAAGTAGTTACAATTGAAGGAGTCAGTTGCATAACTACCCAAACTACTCGAATTTCAAAATACGTATTTTTTTGACATTTTTAGGAGGCGTACACAGGTTGCAGAGACAATAGTCACGTAAATGAGGAGGCATACATGGGTCGCAATGCAGAAAGTCACATATTTAAGGTGTACATGAGTATTATATATAGCAAGTCGCGTACATACACAGGTTTCCTTAAGGAAACACGCATACATATCCAAAAGTATCATTTTAATGGTACTTCTAGGCATTTTCAGACTTTGGTGTCTTCTAAAAAGTTTTAGCTAACAAAAATATCTTTCCAATGGTGTAGAGGTGAGGTCAAATGGAGTTATATAACTTAATATATGGGTCCTCCAAGTTAGGTGTTTTTTCAGTGACTTTCATGAAGTGTCGTCATGGAAGTGTCGACATGCAATGAAATCATGGGAAAGTGGTCACGGGAAGAGATGTGTCATTTTGAGCTATAAAAATAAGATTTAAGTATGAATTAGCAACCAAGTACAAGAGGGATGGTTCAACCATTGTAGTATTTTGAAAATTCATCAATGTACTAAATGATTTTCATGTAAAGTTATATGGATATAGTTTTTGAGAAAACTCATATTTATTGTAATACTTGAAATTTCATATAATATAATGTGTGCAGTTTAAAACTTATATGGTTGTACTTTATATTATTTATAAGTGTTTTAATTAACTAATTAATGTGACATTGCATAATTAACATGTGTATTAGATGATAAATAATGTATGATTTTTTTTTAATTTAAACATAATATCATATCAAAAATTTATATTGATTAATAATGGACACCATTAAAACTAATAAAATATAATAACCACACATAAAGCGACTAAAAATGACTAAATTAATGACCAATAAATGAGATTAACGACCAAAATTCGCATATAAAATGATCAAAAATTGAGAGATACGTGACCAAACAATGAGATATAAATGACCAAAAAAACGACCAAAATTTGCATATCAATGACCAAAAAACAGTTTTGGTGGCTAATTTACGGTATTTTATTACGCGGCCAAATTTGGTCATATTCTAGTTTGTCATGTGGTCATATATTTTCTCATTGATTCAAATATATGACCAAATTAATGACCAACTGACAATCTATAAATGACCAAAATAAAAATGACCAATTTTGGTTGTGTAATAAAAGACCATAAATTAGCCACCAGCGATCGCCAAACCAAAAGTGGTCATTGATATGCGGATTTTGGTCATTTTTTTGTCACTAATCTCTCATTTTCCACTAGTGATGTGATGTACTTCCCATATTTTGGAAGTTACAACTACCAATACAACCCTGATGGAATCCATTCTAGCTACTGGAGTGAATGTGTCATTGTAGTCCAACCCTTGAACCTGAGAGTATCCCTTGGAAACCAACCGATACTTGTACTTGGTTGAGGTTACATTTGAAGCTATCTTGGTTTTGTAGATCCATTTGCACTGAACAATATTCCTCCTTGGAGATAAGGAGACGAGTTCCTAGGTTTTATTTTCATGTAGCAAATAAAACTCCTCATCCATGGCTGCTTGCCATCTAGGGTCATGGAAAAATTCCCTAAAAGATTGAGGATCTGGACCAAAAATAATAAAACAAATCTTATGGAGAAAAGTATATGTGAGGGACAGTGCAAAATTCTCTTTCTGATACTGGGACCTTGTTCTCCTCTTGTCATCTGGATCCCCAACACCATTTCCAGCTGCTTCTATGAGTTGTTGAGCCAATTTAGGCTGCTGAAATGAGGTACATGTTGGATCTGGATCTAGTTCTATTTGAGGTGCAATCTAAATATCTAGATCATGCTAGTTTTCTTCCTCTTCCTCTTCTGAATCTGAAATGTCGGGCAATAAAACTGTATCTGCAATAGGAAGTAAAGGAATGTTTATACCTTTATCTACTTTGAATAGAAGTTGTGGTTGTTCTGGAACTGTGTATGGTATGACATGAGAGAAAACATGTGCCTTAAATGCATGATCATCAATTCCTTTCGCTACAATCTCCCCAATTGAGATATTTGTGATCACTACTGAGTCAAGTCCAAACACCACTTTCCTCATTGAGCCAGTGTGAGTCATCTAATATTTAAACAACAGATTAGCTATAAGTGAGGGAACATAGAGGACATTTTTGAACTCACCATGTTGGATTTTGATGTTGTCTCTTCTTGTTGTTGGTATTTGGGAATCATCTCCCATGTGAATAGTAGGCCCTTCTGTGAGGTTGAGAGTGGAGAAGAAATCCTTGGAGGCAACCATGTGGTTGGATGCTCCATAATTAATCAAATAGGTTGTTGACCAAGGGAGGCCAACTTTCAAATCATGGCACCTTTCATGTCCATCTTCACACTTATTTTCTCTTTTCGGGAGAGCAATGTTATTTTGCTTTAGGAGAGAAATCAGCTGGTCTACATCCTTCTTCATACAGAAGTATTCAAGGTGAAAACCCCTCATACAATAGGGACACATCTTGTTTTCAAACTTCTTCTTTTTCTTAGAGCCAGAGGCTCCTTCAGAAGTCTTTTGATTCTCTTTAGGCTTTGAATCATTTGTTTTATGTTCATTCCCTTTATATTTCCCTTTAGATTTCTCTTTGTTAGAGTCTGTCACTAGGAGACCTCGATATTTGGAGGTATTGATGACTCCCATATGGATCAAATTCTCTTGCTCCTGTATTAAGGAATCTGCAAATGAATCAAGTGAGGGAATCTTCCAATTAGGAATGGATGTCCTCCCAGAATGAAATATTGATACAAATATAGATTACTCAGGACCTAGTTTGTTGAGTATGGAGAGCACATACTACTCATGCTTTCTTTTTATTCCACACTGTCTGCATTGGAGTGCAAGAAACTTGAATTTAGTAAATAATTGTTGTACTGTGTCAATGTTGCTTGGATGTAAGGCACCAACTCATTCTATAGAATGTGTCTTTGAAGCTCATATTGCTTTCCAAAGAAGTCTTCAATATTTTCCCAGGCTTCTCTAGGAGTCCTCAAACCTTCATGGTGGAAGAGGACATATCTGGATATGTGAGTACATAGATAATTGAAAGATTCATCTAAGCGGTTCATAAACTTGTTTCTCTCAACTAGATGATGGGGCTCATCCTCCCCACCGAGTATTGTCCTCAAGTATTTATGCATGTGCAAGGATAGTTGCATATCTATCCTCCAATCAATATAATTGAAGGGTGTTAGGATCCGAGGTGTAGCACATTGAGAATTGATAATTCTTCAGCTGCAAAAGACAATATCTTCACACAAGCTATGTAGAACATGTAGAATTTCAATGCAAAACACTAAAAAATTTGAACTATGTTAGAGTCATGCCTTCCCTGTCAACATGAACACTTTCTCATGGTCCGTCACTCTTGCACCACCGCTTTGAATAAATTCAGAGGAATAAAGGAACTCTTTGCAAGGCTTCTATGGAAACCCAACTGCTTCTAGTGCTCAATGGAGAGTAGATAGACATGAGGTTTTCTTGAATGGCTCTGATACCATGTTAGAATTGTTGTTCCATTTATTTCATCAAGTAATGAGTCCAAATTATTTATGTAGTGAATATGAATTCAAAATACAAACTGAAGAAATCAAATCTCACAGGAAACAACCGAGTATTGCTCAGAGAATTACATTATTATCTTTCTTCATTATATAATCCGGTCTTACAATAGTGTTACAAAGGAAAATAATTTGAATCATTAGGGATGAATTCGAATCTCCCAACTGGATGTGATTGTATCTGATTTCATGGCTAACTAAATATGTCTTAATCAATATCAGAGTCCAAGTAGTTAACTCCCAATGTCAAATCTAGTCAAGAAATCAGTTATAATCAGTTAACTCGGTCTAACTGAGGTGGTAGGTGAGAAAAGGTTCCTTATCCAAATGCAACCATGCATAACTGGTGCTAACTGAACTGATTTTTATCTAACTAAAAGTAACTGAGGAATAACTAAGCTTAACTACTAACCAACAATCTGCAAATGAAGGATTTTGGTGTCGGGACTCCCAGTGGCTCCTAAAATGTAGGTAATGGCCTAGGAGTCACCTAAACTGATGCATGCAAGTGCAGTCAGTGGCAATTAGCCTCTATCGGTGTTCCCCCCACTCTAGTAATTGATACATGTGACTCCATTAGGTTATGTGGACCTGTTGGGTGTTATAATTCCTAGATTAATCCACCTAATATTTAATTATCGACCGGGGTTGGTAGGCTTCAAGTTGCTACAAAATATATGTGAAGGTAGAGGGTGTTGTGTAAATATTTTAACAAAGAAAAGATCAAAATATCTTTCAAAATGAAAAATCGATTCAAACTTCTAAGAATGCAATTATTAATATAAATGAACCAAGACAAAACATCAAACTAAAATAAGATCAAGCTATATTAATTTATTTAACAAATGAGAATACAATCACTACTTTTTATGACAAAGTCTATTTAGTGACTTCAAAAACTAACTAAGCAAAGAAAGTGTACATTTGGAAATGCAAGTACAACAACTAAATAATTTATAAACAAATAACTCCTAACTAAAAAGGATACTATCAACAACTACTTAAAAAGGCTATGATGCAAAGAAAACTTAAATAAGTGAATGGAAAACTAGGTAAGAGAAACAAGTAGAAAACTTAATAAAGAAAATTGAATAAGATAAGCAAGTAGAAAACTTAATAAAGAAACTGAATTATATCCTACAAGTCTCTATTGGTAATCACATAGTAAAAAATGAAACTATTCCTAAAAATAACACTATTAATCCTAAGTTTTACATGCAAACGGATAAATTAATCCAAAAGTATAATTATAAAACAATACAATAGTAAGAAGAATCAGAAACAAATAAAAGAAACAAAACATACCCTAACTCAAAATCATGTTCAAAGAGAAAAGAGGTAAATAAAATAATAAAACTTTAATATAAACCTAAAATAATCAAACTTATAGTCTAAATAATAAATAAAACTGTTATCTAACTATTACAATCAAAGCATACATCAAATACTAAAGAACCAAAACTCAAAACAATTTTAAAACGCATTAAAAACACTAAAAACATAATTGTGGGCTGAATGATAGATTGAACTGCAAGTTTGCAAAACAGACTAGAAAACGGACTGGAAGGAAGGTCAAAATGACAGGTTGAACAAACTATCTGAATGACGGTCTATAGAAAGAAAACAGTATAAAATAACCTAAATGATCTACTTCTCAATTGATTTTATGGATATTAAGATGCAATGCATAAGGAGTAGTAAATAAACCTATTTAATCATCAAATTTAGTAGTAAAATAAACTTAAACAAATTCATGAACATCAAGAATCATTGCTTATTAATAAACAAACTGAAATTCAAATTGCATAATCTTATAATAGAGAAGAAATAAACCGTGAACTTAGTCTATTTAAATTGATAAAAACAATCTACTCTATCTTTTTTATGAACAAAACTAAATAATAAGCTGGAAATGAAATGACAGAAACAAATGGAAAACAACTATGCGCACAATCTAGCTATTTAATTCTGGAAATAAAATGCATTGCAGAAAGCAAATGAAACAAACATTTACAATAACTTAATGAAATAAGAAAATTAGAAATCAAAACTGAATTAGCTAAAAAGAAAAAATAAGAAAAGAAAACCTCTGGTTGATGAGGGGCCCTCTCAGCAATCAGGGGTGACTCCCAGCTGGCGCTTACATGAACAAACTCATGAACAACAGAATGTAGAACTTCTATTAAAAATACTAAACAATATTACAGCGTTCTTCTCTCAGAAAACTATCTGCCTAACTAATGGAAATTATCCACACCCAACACTCACGCAGAGGCTGGTATTTATATTTTTTACAAGAGATGAGCAAGTCAACCCTTTAGTGGTCAACTACTCTCTAAATTTAGTCAATCATAAAGGCTGTTAACAAATAAAATCCTAGCGCACAGGTATCTTCCTTCTCTTTCGTGAGTTTGGTTCTCTTCATCGTGATATGGCATGCGGGATCCTTCCTTATTGTGGCTGATGAAATGGTGTAAACCAAAGCAACATACATGGTAGGTCTTCTAGAATGGAGACGTTCCACCCTTTAAACATGTGGGAATTAGGTAAGTTACAAATCTGTTCCATCGTTTAATGCATGAGATTGGTTATTAACAGCGCACAGACGTGGCACAGACTGATTAGCGATCTGGACATAAAGCTGGACAGCGCGTTGGAAGCTGAGCTACATCATGAGCTAAACAATGAGCTGGATCGTGAGCTGGACAACAAGCTGGATCATGAGCTGGAAAGCTAGCTGGATGTGTTGTCTATTTGTTTGTTTGTTTGCATACTTGTTATTAATTCACCCAAACAGACTATATAACTTTCAAACGAATATACACATTAAGTAACATATCACATATGCTTTAAATAATGTTAATTTAAATCAATAAAATCATAAAATGACAATAATAAATGGATTATATATAAATCTTTAATTTATTCATACCTTGGGCTTAAATGGTGATCTAGATGGCAAAAAATACATAAAAATATAACAAAACATATGTTTAAATGAGTAATTTAATTGCCAAAAATGATAATAAATCTGGGCTCAACATTCCCCCAAACCAGAGAAATGTCAGGTCCCATTGAGCGAAAAAAGATAAGAGATCACACTGTCATAGCAAACTTTGAGATGTGAGCTAGCAATGGGCATATGCATAAATGAGTGAGTTCATAAGGTTTATAATTAGTTCAACCATATCCAAAGTAAACTTTGGATAGGTTGAACATATGATACAAAGACATAAATCACATTTATGATAAGATTGATCAACAAGAAAATTGGTCATTTGATAATTTACATGCATGATTGGGTAAAAGGATAGGGTTACTAAGAGTGAAATAATAATTAAAAAAAATTTTAAGGTCAAAGCATTCACATGGAGGTAAAAACTATTTGTCAAAAACAAATTTTGGTTAGCAAATTTTAATCATAAGTGTTGTAATATCACCAAGTTTTATTAGATCGTTATTTGGTATTTCATTTGTACCGTCATTCAATCCTTCACAAAGTTATGCTTCATGCTATAACCAAGTTCCACTGCTTAAATGATCCTGAAAAGACTTATCATTTGTTACAGATAAATAGATCTAATTTTTCTTAAAAAAAACAGTTTAATTTTTCTTAATCCTCCCCCTGCCAAACCAAAGATATGGCATGTCCTCAAGCTGTGAGAGAGAAGATTTGATTGTTCCAGATAAAATAAAAAGTGCTATCATGTTGTTTATTATTTTGTAAGAAAAAGAAAAACTAACTAGTAAATGGAAATGATGCAGATATGTATATTCATGAAAAATATAACAGTGCTTAGAAATACCACTCGAATGTTATATATATATATATATATATATATATATAACTGAAAGAAATGCCATAGGAAAAGCTAGTCATCCATGCCTTATTTAAAGATATCTTGTAATCACAAAATATTTTAAGTTTACCTAGAAATGTGTGACATTTATAGCTATGGGTCCCATTTCTAAGATAATTATATCCTAGATATTGATTGAATTAGATGGATGAATGCAAGCCCTACTTACCTCCATTCTCTAATGACATCATAAACAATTGGCCTACACATGTATTTATTTATATTTTGGTTTTTAAATATATTATCATTTTTTCGAACCATGTGCATAGTGGTGCATTAACCAGATCTCTTTTACCCGATATTTCCTCACTGCCAACAGGCCTATTCACTACCCCGATGGGTTTATCTTGGTACCATGCAAGCATAATCCTGTTGCCATCAAGCCTATTCAATACCCCAACGGGTTTACTTGCATTTATCGAGCTTCCTTATTTTAAGTTTTTACTTAGCATTGACCCACTACCAGTAGGCCTATTCAGTATGCTAGCGGGTTTTTCTTGTATAATGATATTAAATATATGGAAGCCAATTGGTACTAGAGTGTGTTAAGTCCTTCTAAACATATAATTCAATTGAGTAAAATAAACTTATAAGTAATTTCATAATGGCCTTAACCATAGATCATGTCAAAAGAGAATAACTTAAAGCTGTTCTTTGTCCTTACAGTCCTTCTTCATAAAAGATAAGTAATGTTCCCCACAAGCAGAAATTCCACTTACTCTCGATTTATCACCAAAATACTTGAGGGACAAGTTTTGATAACAAGTATAGGATGAACTAGTTAATCCATAGGCATAAGGTGATATTTGAAAAAGATGATAATGAGAGTAGGTCTATCAAGCAACTGTTCAAAATAGAAAATCAGAAATATAGATGTCTAAATAAAACTACCAAAATCTATCTCAATCATAAAAGAAATGGGTTAGAGTGATATATAGAGAATTGCTTTTAATTGTCACTGTAAGCTGTAAATTTCAAAAGTACCCCAAGAAACGTTAAGATACTTGATGAGTGTTTTAATGTACTTCCCTTTTCCTAATAATACTCCATGAGCTTCTTATAGAGATAAAGTGTTTGTAACCAACTGCAAAACCACTTGTTAGATAACCCATATTTATTTTTAAAAAACATATATAACATTATAGAAAGGAAAATAGTCACCTATACTAAGATTATCATAAATGGCTCTTATTGATTTGATAAAACAAAAAAATATTTACATAATATCCTATTCTACTTAGAAAGAGAGAAAACAATTATATTCAAGTGTATGAATCCTTCCAATGTAACCAAGTTCGAAGAAAATTAAAAATATACCTTTATCCACATACAAGAAAAATATAGCAGTGATTGTTTAGATACGAAGAGCCGAGCAACCTGTTTGATTTAGTAGCAATAAACATTGAAGGAGGGGATGGTACCATGGGTTGGTTGCCTCTTCGAACCATAGTTCAATGTAGCTTATGTATTCTAGGTTCTCTTATTTATTTGTTATGTCACGAGGTCTTTCATCAAACCCTAGAATGTATACATAATCTATGTTTAGTGATGGGGAATATTCAGGTTCTAATGTTTTTCCTTCATCAAATGAGATGCATTCTATGTCAATCTTATCTTCTTGTGGAAAAGGCCAAGGATAAAATTCATTTTCTTCTGTATTTTCTATGACTCCTAGATCTACCACCTCTCTAGGTCTCGTATGAATTTCTTGTAATAATGTTGGTGAGGTAGGTGAGGTGGGTAAATGTTACAGTGCAACACTGTAAGCATATTGTACTACTTTATTAGTGTTATAATGTGGAATAGATTGAACAGGAATGTGCATAGGGCATAGAGGAATTTTATGAGAATGTGTTTGTGGCCGATGCAATTGATTGGATTGTGTAGTTAATCTTGCCTGGAAAATTTGTTGAAAATCTTGTGGAAAGTGTAGAGGAATAAGAAGTGTTGCAACATTCGAGAGAGTATCCCTATGATCATAAGATGAGACAGAAATTCTTTGTGAACAAGATTGATAGGGGTTAAGATGAGGCTGCAACAACTAAGAAGAAGGTATATTCTTACTAGTCTTGACTTTTCCTCTTGAATACCTTCTACATAATTCACAAACATCATCATATGATAACTGAAATACATCACCTCTACCCATCAGACTTAAAATTTCTAAATATTCATTTTTTATGCCTTTGAGTAAAAGTTTTTTCAAGGTATCCTTCCCCGATTGTCTTAGTTTTGATCTCTGAAGGTTGTATTTAAATCATTTGACATAGTTTTTCAAAATTTCTTCTTCTCCCTGGGTTATTTTGAATATTTCCTCCTTGACTCTGCAATAATCTTGGTATCATTTTAAGAATATATGTTTCATATCTTCCCAAGTTTGAATGCAGTTCCCACATAGGCTCATGAACCATTGAAGGGCTACTCCTTTCAAGGTAAGACGAATTTTTTTCAAATTTTGATTTGAACATCATATCCTCTAAAGAGTATTTCCAATTGAAATAAAAATTCATCGGGGTATTCATTCTCTAGTCCATGAAAATTTGGTAAAATGGATGGGGGAACGCGATGTATTTGTGCCACTCACCCTGGATCTCTAATAGGGAATTTAAAGGTAACAACTTCTTCATCCTTATCCCCTACCATATCTTCCAACAACATAGGTAGTTATTCATATATTTATATTGAGGTTCCTCTTTCAAATGTTCCTATCAATTTGTTAGTAGGATGGGTGGTGCTTACAACACCACTAAGTGATGTACTTGCATGAAATAAATAAACTCACGCTAACTCTTTGTATAAAAGAAAGAATTAGAATACTGAAAGGCAATGGGTGTGGGGGAACTAGTTTTAGTGTATCTATGATTAGAATCTCTAGGTCTGTTCATGAAAAACTAAACTAAATAAAATCCTATGCTACTACTATTGTTGGAATTGGGGGTGCCTATTATAACAGATGCACAGGTTCTTACATCTCGTCTTACCGCTCCCCCGCCACCAGCCTATTACTAAAATTCATAAGGAAATTCTATTTATTCTACCTTACAAAACAAATCCCCGACAACGGCGCCAAAATGTTGGGTGTTATAATGCCTATATTAATCCACCTAATATTTATTTATCGACCGGGGTTGGTAGGCTTCGAGTTGCTACAAAATATATGCGAAGGTAGAGAGTGTTGTGTAAATATTTTAACAAACAAAAGATCGAAAGATATTTCAAAATGAAAAACCGAGTCAAACTCCTAAGAATGCAATTATTAATATAATTGAACCAAGACAAAACATCAAACTAAAATAAGATCAAGCTATATTACTTTGTTTAACAAATGAGAATACAATCACTACTTTTTATGAAAAAGTCTATTTAGTGACTTCAAAAACTAACTAAGCAAAGAAAGTGTACATTTGGAAATGCAAGTACAACAACTAAATAATTTATAAACAAATAACTCCTAACTAAAAAGGATACTATCAACAACTACTTAAAAAGGCTATGATGCAAAGAAAACTTAAATAAGTGAATGGAAAACTAAGTAAGAGAAACACGTAGAAAACTTAATAAAGAAAACTGAATAAGAGAAGCAAGTAGAAAACTAAATAAAGAAACTGAATTCTATCCTACAAGTCTCTGTTGGTAATCACACAATAAAAAATGAAACTATTCCCAAAGATAACAGTATTAATCCTAAGTTTTACATGCAAACAGATAAATTAATCCAAAATCATAATTATAAAACAATACAATAGTAAGAAGAATCAGAAACAAATAAAAGAGACAAAACATACCCTAACTCAAAAGCACGTTCAAAGGGAAAAGAGGTAGAGAAAAGAATAAAACTTTAATAAACAACCTAAAACAATCAAACTTATAGTCTAAATAATAAATAAAACTATTATCTAACTATTACAGTCAAAGCATACATCAAATAATAAAGAACCATAACTTAAAACAATTTTAAAACACATTAAAAACACTAAAAATAGAACTATGGGTTGAATGACAGACTGAACTGTAGGTCTAAAAAATAGATAGGAAGGAAGGTCAGAATGACAGGCTAAACAAACTATCTGAATGACAGTCTGTATAAAGAAAACAATATAAAATAACCTAAATGATCTACTTCTCGGCTAATTTTATGCATATGAAGATGCAATGCATAAGGAACAATAAATAAACCTATTTAATCATCAAATTTAGTAGTAAAATAAAATTAAACAAGTTCATGAACATCAAGAATCATTGCTTATTAATAAACAAACTAAAATTCAAATTGCATAATCTTATAACAAAGAAGAAATAAATAGAACTTAGTCTATTTAAATTGATAAAAACAATCTACTCTATCTTCTTATGAACAAAACTAAATAATAAGCTGGAAATGAAATGACAGAAACAAATGGAAAACAACTATGCACGTAATCTAGCTATTTAATTCTGGAAATAAAATGCATTGTAGAAAGCAAATGAAACAAACATTTACAGTAACTTAATGAAATAAACAAAATAGAAATCAAAATTGAATTAGATACAAAGAAAAAATAATGAAAAACAAGAAAAGAAAACCTCTGGTTGATGAGGTGCCCTCTCAGCAATTAGGGGTGACTCTCGAATAACGCTTACATGAACAAAATCATGAACAGTGGAATGTAGAACTTCTATTAAAAATACTAACAATATTACAGCTTTCTTCTCTCAAAAAATTGTCTGTCTAACTAATGAAAATGATTCACACCCAACACTCACACAAAGGCTGGTATTTATATTGTTTACAAGAGATGAGAAATTCGACCCTTTTGTGGTCGAATGCTCTCTAACTTTAGTCAATCGGAAAGGATTTTAACAAATCAAATCCCAGTGCATAGGTATCTTCCTTCTCTTTCGTGATTTTGGTTCTCTTCATCATGATATGGCATTCAGGCTCCTTTCTTATCGTGACTAATGGAATGGTGTCAAGCAAAGGAAACATACACGGTAGGTATTCTAGAATGGAGATGTTCCACCCTTTAAACATGTGGGAAATAGGTAGGTTACAAATCTATTCCATCGTTTAATGCATGAGATTGGTTATTAATAGCGTGTAGACTGATTAGCGATCTGGACGGAAAGCTGGACAGCAAGCTGGATCGTGAGCTGGACAGCGAGCTGGATCATGAGCTAGACATCGATATGGATGCATTTTATGTTTGTTTGTCTGTTTACGTACTTGTTATTAATTCACCCAAACATACTATATAACCTGCAAACGAATATACACATTAAGTAACATATCACATATGCTTTAAATAATGTTAATTTAAATCAATAAAATCATAAAATGACAATAATAAATGGATTATATATAAACCTTTAATTTATTCATACCTTGGGCTTAAATGGTGATCTGCGTGGCAGAAAATACATAAAAAGATAACAAAACATATGTTTAAATAAGTAATTTAATTTCCAAAAATGATAATAAATTTGGGCTCAACAGGACCCAATGGTACTAGTGGACCCAAATAATTAAATAAAACTCCCAAGTTAGGCTAAAATAATCTAATAAACAGGTTGGTCAAGGGAGGATTATAAATCCTAACAGTTTGTAGCCTGGTTTGATATACTTCATCAATTCAATTCAGTGTTATATTTTACCATTATTCCATCCATGGAAAGTAGCCCCAATCCATGTAAAGATGATGTAGAAATGTGATAAATCCTCCCATTGAGGAAGAAATCCATGTCCGCTTGGGGTAGATCCTTGGGTATCCATAGTTTGACAAGATGTATCTACCTCAATGGAAACTCAATGTCACCTATGCTCTCATTATCATAATCACATGATCCTCCTTTAGAAAGAAAAATTTACATGCGTCTATGAAATTTTCTCTTTACCTTTTCACCTCTAGTTGATCTTGACCTGTTAGATCTTGTAATAGACGTCTCTCTTTCAAACTCTTCTAGTCTATCTTCCTCACCCAAGGAAGATAGATCTGACAAGTACCTATTTGGTGGTACCTACAAATATTTAGAGTCGGTTCTATTATTCTTTGGAAGTACAAGAACTATTTTCTAATTGTCATATAAATGTACAAATATGTATTATGTGGATACTGTGAATATGGATGAGACTTTGTACAAAAAAGCTTTTTCTTACTAAAAAAAAGAAAAATGCATGCATACTATTTCAAAGGAAAGTGCCCAATTTTGATTACAATGCTGATATAAATGATCTTTTCAACAATGTCGATTCTGAACCAAATCATGATACAAATATTGTGTTGGATGAATAAGATAATGAATGATATTTAAAATACCTAAGGGTTTCCTGCAAATATATTGTTCCCATGTCTCATTGTATTTATGCTTGGCCCTTCAAGTACTATGTTTTGTGATTTCCGAAGAGCATATAATAAAACCCAAAATGCATTTATACTCACCCCCCTCCTTGATGACCTCACCACCATCGATACAAATCATGGTTATTAGAAATGATATATCTCACTTGGGTATAATTTCCATCTCTTTCAACTTTACCACTCCAATGGTCACTACGTTAAATTTGGTCCTTGAGATTCTTTACCAAATGCCATGTACAGTAACAATATTATAACTGATGAAACAAAACAATAACGATTTACAAGTGGAATTTTTTTCCTCTTCTTTAATCACTTGGACTTATCCTTGAGTTTTTAATGAAATTTCCTCCTTCACCCTTCACTGCTAATGTTGCATGACTATGATTGTCGTAATGTTGTACAAAGATAAGATGTTTGTAGGAAATTTACAACCGGTGCAGATATTGTTTGTTTCTCTACCCTGTATGGTACAAGTATAGAAAAAAACACCACAGTAGTATATCCTTTCCCTATATGATTAATATACTTTAATAAAATCACTCTTATACCTCAGATTTGCAAGCTTCTAGTCTTTGTTCCACTGCTCTTCATGCGATCTACATCACCTGCAAGGAAGAATTAGGAAAACAAGACAACAAGATAAGAGTAACTAGATAGACTAACAATCTATATTAGTGATCAAGGAATCTAATAATAATTTACTGATATTAACACAAATCAAATATGGGAAAGGGGAACAATTTTGTATTAATAAAATAAGAAGGTAAAGCTACAACCAAAGCATTGATGTTGACATATTTGGATTCCACGATGGTCTTACAACACTCATAACACTCCACACTCACATACAGCTCTTTGCACGCAAACTCACTCAACTTTTCCTCAATACCAAACCTCAATCCAACAACATAAGGATGCTCTTGTTGGTCTCCTCTCACATAGTCCACGAAGGCTTCTTTTATAGGCCAAGGGAGGATCATATGAAATAATATTCTTTAGGAAAGGGATAGGAGATGATCCCTATGGGTGAGGAAGTCGAATGCCACCTCTTTCTAGCTAATACTAACCACATCCACGAGGGATTTTGTATGGAATCTTCTCAAATCTTCCCTTTTTCCCATTTTAGCTATGTCGGCACTTCTTGCATAGAGGGTAAAAGCGTCGACGCTCCTTGTGGACAGGGTAAACGCATTCATTAGAGGAAATTTCAACTCAAAATGGGCCTCCTAAAAAGAATTAATAAAATAATAGCTAAAATAATAAAATAATATTTATTAATTTTGGAGGAAGAAAAGAAAAAAACTACTTTTTTGTTTGTATTTTTAACATAACTCCTCATGTTTTTACTCAAATTTCGATCGAGAGAGCTCGTTGGATGCAGAATTAAATTCCACATCCAACGAGTACCCACTTGATATACTTTTGACGGACCCCGCTACCCCAAACAAGAAATACCTGAAAAAACTTGATGATGATGTCATCATCAAGTTTTTTCAGATATTTCTTGTTTTTGGGGTAGCGGGGTCCATCAAAAGTATTCCAAGTGGGTACTTGTTGGATGCAGAATTTAATTATGCATCCAACAAGCTCTCCCGATCGAAATTTGAGTAAAAACACGAGGATATATGTCGAAAATACAAATAAAAAAAGTAGTTTTTTTATGATACCTATCCCCAAATTTATATTAAAAAAGTGTTTAAGACCTATACGGTATTTCAAATTTAAAGCAATTTCATTGGCTAACACATGATGACATGGAATTTCAATGAAAGTTAAAAGGCCCATTTTGAGTTGAAATTTCCTCTAATGGGTGGTTCCTAATGTCAATGGGAAATAAGAACCAATGCTCTGTCATAAGGGAGAAAGTGCGTCAGCCTACTCAAGAGTGGGTAAAAGTCACCAAAAGAATCCCTGGCCAGGTGATTTGAATGGTGCTCAAGAATCAGTGGATATTTTAGGTGCAACAGAATGCCCCAAAAGTATGAAGCTAGAAGGATGTGATAGGTAAAATTATTTGCTAGATATCGGTCTGGTATAAGAGTCAAAGGGAGATGAGTTCAAAACTAACATAAGACCAGTAACTCATTTTTCTGACTCAATCATGGTTGAGAACCAATACACTACAGATCCATGAAGATGACTATGTCATGGCTACCAAGAATACACTCTAGATCCATGAACAATGATGTAGAAATCAGAACATGGATATGGGACATACAAAGTAGATCCATGTTATCCAAACTCAAAACTAGGCACAACCACCAAACATACAATGTTGATCCATGTCATGAATTCAAATAATCTTCCATTGCAACCCGAGGATAGGAAATTATGCAGATGAAGCTTAACTGCTTAGGGTCTTCATTCCAATCCCTAAACAATATGATTATATCCATGTGAATAGATTTCTTGACATCGAACATGGTAGAAACCACTTGATTACCAGACATTGATGCACGATGTTAACAAGTGTGAGGGAAAACATCAATGATGTTAATGATCCCCACGGTACCTTAGTACATTCTCCCAAGTGTGAATACGGGTTTTGAATTCGAACACTTGATAGAATTTTTCGATCAGAGGTCATTGATGAAAACCTACTATTGAAAGAGAGGAAAATTTCCATTGAGGCATGCAAGATTCAAGATACTTGACTTGGTTTCTAAATCTAATTCCTGGATGATGTGCTAAAGTCAACAGGAATAGACTCGTCAAAGGAGGGCCATGATGTTTCCCCCATCATCGACACGAAACATGGAACAAAATTTTATTTTGAAGTGATGAAACAACCATGAAACTAACTCAGACATGACTGAATTCATAGGAAGGTAAAGTTACTGATGAGTTGGATTGCAAAAGAGACAACCTATGAACAAATTGTGACACAACAAATGACTTGGCAACATTGAATTGACGAGACAGAAATTGGATGTAATGCAAAGAATAAGACGATGCATTCTTTGAATTGACTCAAAGGATTTAGGTGAATCACAAAAGTGGATTGACTCGGAGACAAGATGAATACCCAACTGTTCATAAATGAAAATGTAGACAGGTTCCATGTTCAAAGGTGGACTATGAGATTCCATCGATACAGATGAAAATATATTCTCCATTCCCTTAATTTCCCCATCGTGAAGGATGGGTGCATTTTTTGGTTTTTACGAGTTCAAAGAAGGTAACAAAGACTCGGTGTAGCTCATCGAAAGATGAGTCCATTCTCATATGTTTTATGAACCTAAGAAAGGAGAGGATCGTTCCTAAAAGAGTATCTCTCAGTTTTTAATTTAATGAGTCCATTGAAAGCTAACTTGGTAATGTTCATGTTAATTAGAAGGTATGAACAAAGATAAAAGAAGACTCCAAAAGGTCCTTTTTCGTATGATTTAGTCCCTACGGATAGAAAAAATATAAAATAATACCCAAGAGAACTCTTATAGATGAAGTCAACTAGAGTATTCATTTTTCGTAATTAGTCAATCTGAACCAAAAAAGAGATAAACTACCTTAATAAAACGAATATTCAAGTACTTTTATGAGCATGAAGAAGACATGTTCATTCAACAATCTTTTCGCATTTTAAGGAGTCTGAAAAGAGCTTAAATGTGACTCCATAAGAGGTCCTCTTTCTCATAAACCATTTTTAATGAGTATGAAAAATAAGAAAAAGTATACTCGATACCCTTTTACTAGGTTTTTAACAATCATGTTAAAGGTATAATCAATGCTCAGTGCTTTTTCATTTTATCCCAAACCATGAAAAAGACAAAAGAATCTTGCAACATAGCCACCACGCTTCGTAAAAATGACTTGGAATCTTTAAAAATCAAGTTAGGACCAATTTCATATAAAAATATATAGAAAATAAATGGTAAAAACTCTAAAATTAAAATATTTTGATTTTACTAATGAAAATAAAAATCAAAATTACTATAAAAAGTGGGTAAATAGTGAATTTTTACCATTGCGACTCTTTTTAAAATAGTGAGAGTGAAATTGGTGAGAAAAGAGCTGAATTTCAACTACTGATTCCAGGAGTTGTGGACCATCTATGCACGAACTATTCATACCAGGTAATAGCTAACTCTTATCCCTTCATTTTTGTTGGTGCATTCTTGTTTCCAAGGTCATTTTTTTGAGGTTTTTGGTGAATCCCTAAAGGGGAAGAGCGCATATAGGCTGGCGTCTTTTTCCCTTTCCAGATATGCACCAATGCATTCCTCGAAAGAGGAAAGGGCGCTAAAGGCACTCTGTCACCTAGGGGAAAAGGCGTCGGCTCTTGGTTCTACTGCATACTGTTGACCAGCGACCGCGACTCCTAAAAAATTAACACATAGCCAATAAAAAGTTGTATTTCCTTCTTTAAATGGTTCATACTTGCTTCTAATAGGTGTTTGAACAATTTTGCATGGAAAAATAGAAGCAATATGGTCATATGGAAAGAGAGACAACATGATATGGATGACCTCCAGGAAAGCAATGATACAATTACATTGAGGGCCCTCCATGAGTGGGGATTCTCAAGTTTTTCTGGATACCAAGGATGAGAGCATATGTGAGGATTCTAGAGCACATGATATAGATGTGGGATCCTAACCAACAAAATTTTGTAGTGGGTACACACACTTGGACAATATATATAGAGGATATCTATTTCTTGACTGGTATTTCCCATAGGGGAAGACTAGTGACATTGACAGGGCCACGAGGTGGCAAGGGATTTTTAGATGACCTGATTGATGACCACTGCTTGATATGGACTTGATCTGTTGGTTAAAATATTCCCATCAAGCACATTATAGATAGGCCATTGAGGAATTTGGCCTTTACCATCGAGAAGGTTGCAGGTACTAGGTCAGATCACTTGACAACGTGGGTGCACATGCTATATGCCCTAGAGAACATGTATCCCACTATATTCAACTGGAGTGAGGGTCTATTGGTTATCTTGAAATATTAGCTGACCAAATGCAGGAGGGGAGAGCTGAAGACCCAATGATGAGACCCCTAGTGGTGTCCTTCTTCCTGGAGAGGGTCCCATTAATGAGACCCCAAGTTCTACTGAGAATACTGGATGAAAACGACCCATGGATGAGTAAGTGGGTGGATTCCATGGCCCACCATGGTGGTGGTGGAGGCCCCTGAGTTACCTACAGGCCATCCTTTTTCCATTGGCTGAGAAGCCAACTTTTGATGATAGAGGACTATGCCTATGTGGGGACTGACTTTCGTGAGGATCCTAACCTTCCACTTCCATACGGAGAAGAGTGTGATGACCGAGGTAAGAAAGAAACCATTATCCATGTCTTTTTTTAAATTTTAAATTTTATATTTAATTTTTATGTTGTAACACGGAGACGTGCAAAAAATTTCTTGTGCATATGTTGGGTCATCCCATCCAACTGGAGCCTCTCCCATAGAGAGGTGAGGAGTAGTCCGAGAGATGGTAATCCGCTGCATTGAGGCATATGAGGAGGTCGATGAGATGGAGGAGAACCTATAGTGTTTGAATGTGGGGATTCCAGACATCTCCATTGATGATCTGCCTAGGTGCTACCAGTGCCAAACTGCAGGGGTTTTAGGCCTCTTCGGGAGGCTACTCTGTAAAGTGGCTCGGGCTTTGATGTGCTACCATGAGCACAATCACGAGGATTATCCCATAGTGGCTCCCACATTTTGTACTGTACTTATACTGAAAGCTTCAAAGGTTCATTTTTTACCCATATATATGTATTTTGAAACTATGGCAGTCTCAAACTTTGGGTGATCTAAAATCTTGATGCTTTAGTCCTTTTTGTTTCATAACTTTACTTTTTATATATACATGAAATTTTTTTATTTACAGATGTGTCTAAAAATTTGATATTTCAATGTATACCTACTATGAATCTAATGCCTGATTTTTATGTTAAAATGAAATTAACTATGAGAAATATGCCAATCTAAGGAAAAGTTTGACAGTGAATCTACCACAACATTTAAATTTCTTGGAATGTGTTGATAAGAAAACTTCTCAAAATACCTTTCCAAAATCCTAGTTCTTCGAAAAGTATAAAGGTGTAGGGGGTTTCGAATGGTGTAGACTCGATTTAACTAATGCACAACCAACTCCGAGTCCAAGTAAAACCTAATTTATCTTACATCATTAGCGAGGGCTTCCTTCAACAATCCAATCACCGCATGATATTCTGTGAGATTGTTGGTAGAGGGACCCAAATAAGTACCCCCTAAACTCACTAGATCACCTGTATGAGAGTACACCACCTAAGTTGTCAATGCAAGATTCAAGGTGTAACGATTAGCACCATCTGTGAAACTGATAAAGGTGGTCATCTGTCCATTTAAACCTTGGACTTACATAAGTGGGGTTGTGAAAAACACATCTTATATCCACACAAAACATTAGAGGAAATTTGGGGTCTAAATGGGCCTTATAAGAAAAAGTGCTAACAATAAATTTTGTGAGTTGGAATTAATGAACCAATAGAATTTCAATAAAATGAGTCAACCATAATGGTTGAATTGACATATATGTCATGAAAGAAAACTATTTTTTTGTTCGTATTTTCGACATATCTCCGTGTGTTTTCACCCAAATTCTGAGCGAGAGAGTTCATTAGATGTGGAAGTTAATTCTGCATCCAACGAGTACCCACACTACATAATTTTGATAGACCCTGCTACCTCAAAAATAAGAAATACCTGAAAAAACGTGATGATGACATCATCATCACATTTTTTCAGGTATTTATTGTTTTTGGGGTAGTGGGGTCTATCAAAAGTATGTAGTGTGAGTACTCGTTGGATATGGAATTAAATTCCACATCCAACAAGCTCTCCCTCTCGGAATTTGAGTGAAAACACGAGGATATATGTTGAAAATACGAACAAAAAAAGTAGTTTTTTTCATTCTTCCTCCAAAATTAATAACTATTATTTTATTAGTTTAAATATTATTTTATTATTTTATTACTTTCCTTAGGAGGCCCATTTTACACTTCAAATTTCCTCTAATGACCACACTTTTTAAAGAAACACACAACACTCTATAAACAATATTTACAATAAAACTATGCTAGAAGAGCTAGGCATAGTATCTTTTGAGGTAGAGCCTATTGCGGGTCTCTCCCAAGGGTATCTTGTCATAATCTATTAACTAATATGTGCCTTTCTCTAAAACACGATTGATAACATAAGTCCCATGCCACATAGAATCTACTTTCCCAGCCCCCAACTTATTGTGCTTCTAGTCATAGGTCAAGACTAGGTATCCTATGTTAAAAGATTGAGGTTGAACATATCTTTCGTATTGGACTTTCATTCATCGTTTGTGTGCCTCATTTGCTAAGGTAGTATCACGAGAAGTTTCGTCAAGCTTGTTTAGGTACATGAAACATTCTTCTTCTAGGGTGATATTGGGAAAAATTTCTATGGCAAGCTTTAGAGAAGGAATCTCACACTCTATTGGAAGAGTGGCCTCTAGTCCATACACCAATTGGAATGGTGTGAAACTAGTGGAAGTTTTGACAGTATTCCTTTAGGCCCAAAGTGATAAAAAAAGTTACAAATGCCAATTAGAATTAGCATACCCTACCATTTATTGAAGCATAGTTTTTAAGACTTTGTTGATTACTTCAACCTGGCCATTGGCCTGTGGATAGGAAGGTGTAGATTTATCATGACAAAACCCTGATTTTGCACTTAATTCCTCCATCATCTTGTTTTTTAAGTGTGACCCATGATCGGTCACAATGGCCCTAGGAATCCCACACCTAGCAATAATATGTTTAAAGAGAAAGACAACATCTATCTTTCCATCTTCGATGTATGTAGGCATAGCCTCAACCCATTTAGTGAAGTTATCCATAGCCACAATAATGCATCCATGTCCCTTGGCTGAAGTAGGTCTATAGTGTTGGAGTCATTATCCAACCCACACATATTTATTTGTTCAATTTGTCCTAATTATCCACTTATCCTAAGTTATTGACTCGAATTACTGGCATCAGCATCAGCACACCAGCACGCTCCTTAACATCGATGTAACACCCTAGTTTTGACCCCGTTTGCATTAAATATATATGATGTAAATATTGTAATTAATCATGGTGTGGAGCTAAAGGCAAAACCCCCACCATTGATTTATCATTTTATGTTTCAGCGATTAAAATCGATGCCGATGGCATTTTGTGCTAACCGACACATTATAATTTTGGACATCATGTAAATGTGCAATTTAATTAAATACCCACAACTAGATATGTCAATGCAACATTAAAGAGATGGGGGCATGATTTCCTAAGGATAAGGGGGGGATGTTTAACCTTGATCCAATGGGGAGAAGCCAAGTGCCAAAAGGAGAACCCATCAACTACCAACCACTTAACTCTCCAAATAGTAGTTGGGAAGTTATTGCCTTGGGGAAAGTGGAGTTTGGGAAGCCGTCAGTCCTAGCAAGGTTGCCATACTTTGACCCCACGCTTTTTGGAGGGAGATCTCTCACCTAATTACCCTCACATGAAGGAAGGGAGCCACATTCTTCACTCATGGAGGTAGTTGTAGCCCATTTTCCCTCATGTGGAAGAGGGCATCCATATACCACTCATGCAGAGGAATGCATTCCTCATGCACTCACACAGGAAGCCATCATTTCTCTCTGGAGGGTAGTTATTTTTCCCTCACACAGGAGATGATTACTCTCATGCTGTTGATTTTATACCCATGCAGTGGATTTTCCTCAGTCCTCCCTCTTCACATGCCCATTTCTACAGTATGTTTTTATTCTCCCACGACTGGAAATCATTTTTGGGCAATGCCCAACAAATTGAGAAGAGACCCACAATTTGCTTGGGTTTTGTTGAGTCCATTTTGGCCATGTTAGGGCCAAAACGTCCCTGGAAATTGAATTGTCTGCTAGGGGGTTGTTTTCACTCATCTTTGCAATTTGTTTTGTTGCTAAAACTGTTTTGGTTCATACCCAGAACCTACATTTTGATGTGTACAACATACTGGTGTTGGCTTGGATGTATAAGTCCAAAAATCCATCTATTAGTGGGTTGACTGTGTTTAGATGTGGTTATTGGCTTGACAGTAGGTCTTTGGCCTTGCTGTGTGTATGTCTGTGTCCCCTAGTTCCCTGTGGAAATCATGCCCAACTCGGGGGTGGAAGTGATGCTAAGAGAGTACGGAGCACACTAGCCTATGGTTGGGTGGAACGTTGTAGTGGCCAAAACGTCCTTGGAAATCAAATTGGTCGTTAGGGGGTTGTTTTCACCCATCTTGGCAATTCATTTTGTTGCCAAAACTATTTTGGTTCATACCCAGAACCTACATTTTTATGTGTACAACATACCAGTGTTGGATTGGATGAGTAAGTCCAAGAATCCATTTGTTAGTGGGTTGACTATGTTTGGATGTGGTTATTGGCTTGAAAGTAGGTCTTTGGACTTGTTGTGTGTAAGTATGTATCCCAGTTCCCTGTGGAAATCATGCCTAGCTCAGGGGTGGCAGTGATGCTGAGAGAGTAAGGAGCACACTAGCCTATGGTTGGGTGGAACGTTGCAGCGACATAGCTATTTGTGAGGAAGCTTATTCTCAAGATAAGTATCCTTGTATTTAACTTTGCAATTGTATTTTCTTTCTAAATTGTCATGAACATGTTAAATGGTTGAACATGATGATTGTTGCTTGTTTTATGAGTATGAAAAACATGTATGTGAATGCTTGAATGTGTATGCTTCCATTGTAGATTTCATATCTCATACATCTATGTATGTTTTTAAGTTTCATGCATTTTATATCATGTTAATGGGGCTAGTTTTCCTAGGTTGCTAGCGGCATAGTTGCGTCCTTTCTCCGGTATAGGGGCAAGGACGTGACAGTGTCGTATCAGAGCTCATGTTGCAGCTTTGGGCCTCAATGGGCCAAGAAGCTGGATAGTGACAGAGGCAGGATTACCCTCTGTTGAGCACAGGCTAGCAGGAAAAATTTTCAAAATTTTCCTATGCTGAAAATTTTCACATATTGGCTTAGTTGGTTGAGTTCTACCGATACAGTGTCGGCTGAAATAGCTCAGTTGAGCCGACAAAGGGAAGGAAAGGGAAAGAAAATCCAAAAAAATATCTAAGTGTTTTGCACTTTTACACATCGACTACATTCGGTAAGTTTTTCTGATACACATCAGGAGAACTTGGCAAGTCGAGCCGATGACGAGAGAAAGAGAAGAAAATTTTCCAAAAAAATTCTAAGTATGAGTATGTCGGAAAAAAAATTGGGAGTTTCCCGATGCATCTCGAATGAGCCTTTTAATGTATCTCGGATAAGTTTATGATGCATCTCGAATGTGTTTCCAATGCATCTCGAATGAGCCTCCTGATGCATCTCATATAAGTTTTCGATGCATCTTGGATGGGTTTCTGATGCATCTCGGATGAGTTTCTGATGCATCTCGGATGAGTTTCCAATGCATCTTGGATGGTCTTTCCGATGCATATTGGATTATTTTCCGATGCATCTCGAGTAAGATTTTTTATGCACCTCGGATGAGTTTTGTTGATGCCAAGGAAAGGAAGAAAGTGTTGAAAATACCATATCAACAAGAAAAGACGATGCGTTTCGATACATATAGGATAAAATCGACGAGTTCTGTTGATATGTCGGAAGGAAACAACGAGTTTTATGATAGGAAAGAAATTTTGAGTTTGCCGATGCATTGGAAGGGAATAGGAGAGTCAAGCCAATACGTCGAAAAAACTTTAGTGAGTTTTGCAGATCGGGTGGAAAAGCTGAGTTGCTCCGAAATAGAGAATTTTTGTAGGTTTTCAGTGAGATTTACAGGGACTAAAAAGATGAAAAATGGAAGCGATCTTATGTGTTGATGTAATTGTAACTTTGGAATGTATTCACTTGTATCACTAGTACAAAATGAGGAATTAGTGACTACGTGACTAAAAATTCTAGTCACCACAGGTTTTTCAAGTGGTTTACTACTAAATATAAGCAATTTTGATTGACCCAACTATAAACGAGTAAAATTAATGACTAATTTAGTCACCAGTTAACAAATATGACTAGATAATAAGTGACAGAGTTAAAAGTGACTAACATAAACGACTAATTTAGTCACAACATAAAAAATGACTAGCTAGAAGAATATGAATTAGTCATTTATGTTAGTCATTTTTAATTGTGCAAGTTATATTTCATGTGTTGTCATGTGATGGTCAAGTTGAATTGGTAGCTTAAAGGTTTTTTGCATTATGCATATTCATGTCTCCATTTTGGTATATCTCAGTTTAGCTAATCTCATCAATCATGCTCATATTTCGTTTTCCAAATTCTGAGTCTGTTTGACCCTCTCGTGAATCAGTTAAAATTTCGGCAAGTTAAAGTCTTTTGATCTTGACATTGAAATCTATCAAATTTGTGTCCACCAATAAATCGTCATTGACACCTACCCATCAGTGTCATCATCGCGTCTATTCTCAAAAAGTTAAAAAGTTCCCCCCTAGTTACGTAACTGACAATATCTTTTATTTTAATAAAAAAATACTCCCTCCCATTTTAATGATCTCTTGCCATTTTTAAATTTAAAATAATAATAAGAATAATAAGTTTTCATCTAAATCAATAGGTTTTTAATATACAATATTTAATATAACATGCTTTTCATATATAAATATTTTATTGTTAAACATTATATAATATATTAATATTAAAAAATTAAATTTCTATTTATCTATTCTGATAGAAATATAAATTAATTAAAAATGTATGATTTTTTTGGATAAAATAAAAATAAAAAATAGATCGAAAAGAATTTGAGAAATAAAATCTCTACAGATATTTTAGTCACTTTAGGGTTGGATTCTAATTAATATCTCTATGAAGAAAAGTTGAAAGAGCACAACTGCCATTTTAAATATTGGAGATAAAGGTAAGACGGTTACCCTTTTATGGTTAAAATTGATTGCATTTACTGATTATAATGAACGCAGGGGAGAAACGAATGCCCATTGCAGAGCAACTGGTTTTGAAGCTTGGTTCTGGAGCTTATGATTCCTGAACACAGGGACTCTCCCCAACCTATCCAAGGTGCTTCACATTCTCTATCTTCTTTTATTTTGAGACATTAATTAAATATTTTTCATTAAAACCCATCAGTCGGGTTTTGCCTTCAAAACCCTATATAAAGTATTTCCATTGTGAAATTTTGGTTGTAAGATCGATTGCTTTTAGCAATTGTGGAGTTTCTTTCGTTTTCGGTTCCTTCTCTGTATCATGACTAATCTTTTGGGAATATTAGGGTTAGGAAATTGATTGTCTTGGGAATTTTTTCATCATTAGACTTCCTGCTGGTCTCAGCCTAGAAATTCTCAATTTACACACATTCATTCAGTCTTTAAATTTCAATTTATCCCTTTTTCCATTCTCCTCATTGGAGCATAATCCACACGTGCTTATTCCCATTCCATGTCATCATCATCGTCACCATCATCCTCTTTGTGAGCTGCTTCAGCATGGGAGCCACTGGAAGTTTTATCCTTATTAATTGTTTCGTTGTCGACTCCTATAACAACACCGAATGCAACGAAAATCTCAGGTTATATCTTGTTACCCATGAATCTACTGCAAGAATGTAAAAAAGCATATAAGTTTCAAATACCTAATTCATCCAAACGAGCAATCGAGATAAAGCAAACAAACCCAAATAACATAAGTGTAGTTGGAATCATGTAATTGTTGAATGCCACTGTTTTTTATAGTTTTTAAGGGAAATTTTCATGGTTTTGGGAATATATCTCTGAAGTGTTTGACAAAATGCTTGTGTGGGTTTTGATGCCCACACCATATAGATTGTTTGATATGTGGTAATGCAACAACATACATCCAACCATCTAACTTATGAACACACTTAACTGTGGATTTTTAGCTTGAAATATCTTGAACCAACTCTGCAAATATCAAAGTCACAAAGTGTATTTTTTAGGTGAGTGTTTTGGAAACATACTCCAAAGAACCAAATTACTTGAATTGCCTCCTACCTTATCCCTTTGAAATTTGTACCATTCATGGGTGCAGACCACAATGAGATTGAAACCTGGTGCATAGCTTAAAAATCCATCAACCTCACTAGTGAACCAATACCCTGTTATCAGAGGTGTTGAGTTTTGGATAAAATTTCATTCTATAGGGGATACATAGGATATACAGCTGCATTTGTTGACACTTATAAGATTCAATTAACAGTCATTAGAAGTTGAGGAAAGGTGTCCTTGATTCCTTCTTGCATGGATTTGCATCATCATTTTCCAGGTATTTCACGCAAACCCAATGCAATTTGTGTAATAGGCTTCTAGAATTTATACTATTTCATATAATTGCTTCCTCTTAATGTTTTAGTACTGAACTTTGATTTGTTCGTACTTCAATGAGCTTTATATCTGGTAAAGCTTCAGTCCGAGACAATCTATCAATAAGAAGCAATTCCAAGACCCCTACATGTTTGTTGTCAAGGACACAATTTTATAGGAGATATATTCCATGTTTTCTACCTACTTGTCTGCTTCTTGGTCAATGGTTTTGCATGTTTACCTACTTGTCTCCTTCTTGGTCAATGGTTTTTCATGTTTAGTAAAACGTTATGGTTTTCTGCAAATCTATCTGTAAAGTGTGACTAGAAATTATTGGTTAACAAATTCCTTCATAACCATGTTTATCAAGTCTTCATAACAATTGAGATATATAAACTACCTCTCTAGGTAGCTGAATCCTTTCTTCTAAACATGGTACATGGACTATTGTCGTACACTTTTTGTTCCAAAGTAATTGTGAATGCATATATGAAGAAAAATATATTATTGCATAAAAATAAAACTAAATACGTCGATTCCAAGCTAGTCCATTTTTGAGGTTTTTTTATAGCTTTTTGCTAGTACTTGTAGTGGCTGTGTGGTCTGTGTTTTATTTTAATTAAAATAATGTGAATAATGCATTATTAACAGTCATAAGAAAACCTACATCCATGAATCCATATGCATGTTTAGTAAAAGGTTAAGTTTTATGTAAGTCAATATGGATCAAGTGTGATTGGAAATGACTGGTTAACACATTCCTTCGTAAACCATCTTTTTCAAGTCTTCATAACAATGGAGATATATACACTACCTCTGTAGGTAGTTGAACCCTTTCTTTAAAACATAGTACCTAGGATACTGTCATGCACTCGCTGTTGCAAATAACTCGTGAACACATATACTACGACAAGACAATTATTACAAAGCAATAAAAGCATGTTGATGCTAAGACAGTTCATTTTTGAGTTTTCTTTATTTGTTTTTGGTGGCTATGTGTGGTCTTCCTTTTTTAAATTAAAAAATTGTAAATAGTGTTTTATTAACAATACTACACACAAGGGCCTTTTGAGACGATAGTTTAAGACATATGTCTCTTTTGTCTCAACTTATTTTTATATTTTGTTTTTAACTTTTTATTCTATTTTTATGAGTGTTTTTCATTATCTTTAAGACATTAAATAATAACAAAAATAACAATGTCTCAAATTGAACATTGAATCATTACTTTTAAGCTATATCCAAATTGAACAGTGAATCATTACTTCTAAGCACCCTATCCTTCACACTATAGAGATATTCGATAGATCCCAAATATAAAAAAGATGGAAGAGTAGGCTCTTGTATAATCTCTTGTGCGACCGTAACCTTGCCTTTGTTATTTAAGGTTTTCCTTGAGTTCCAGCTTATTCTACTACATATTTTTTGGGTTTTCCCACCGTTCGGAAACAAAATAAATAAATTCCCTCATCATGCAAACCTTCTAGGCGAGGAAAACATTAGGAAGATCAGGTACCAACGATAATGGATTGATGCATAATGGATCCCAACCGGCAATAATGAGATATATGCTAAGACAATTAGGGTCTTCAAAATGCAAATACAGGGAAATCTGAGGTCCTTTTTTTTCTTTGATGTCTTTCTCCCCACACAAAAAGGTCGGGGAGGGCTTTTCTTTATGATTCATTGTTTACTAAATCGATTTATTTTTAAAGAACCACAACTTCAAATTTAATTAAACTCTGCATCTGCATCTGCATCAAGGAAATATTCCTAGCGCTTGCTATTTGCATAGAGGGTTTCCTAGAAATTATCCATTGTGGGATGACCATGGGCTTCAGAGCCCCTTATCATAAACAAATGAGCAAAGGCTTGGAGCTTCAAAAGGTTCTCATTGGAAGCCTCAAGCAATGACCTCGGAAACCATGCTACCTCAAGCCATGACCTGGGCAGCCATGTTGTTGTGCGCAAATACTTTGAACGAGTTAGTCATGCTATTGAGCATGAGATAAACCCCCTGTAGAAGATTAAGCATGATATGTATGCCATTAGAACATTCCCATGGTGGCTTGGTCCGATTCAAGGGTTTATATCTAGAGTTATGAGATTCTTAATGGACAATAATCTGGGCACTGAGTTGTGAGCGTGCTGTTGAACAAAGAAGAGGCCCACTGAAATTTCATTTGTTGCTATCTCTTTCAAGCTCTTCAGGAACCAGTTTATCCCCTATTTATAATTCCCTTTGAACTAAAGGAAATGGACATCTTCACATGTTTCTTGTTGTATGATTAGTTATTAGAAAAAGACACGCCAATCTGCTGTGAATAAACCTGATCGATATCTTGCATACCCAACAAAACCATGGATGACCCAGATCAGATGCTGAAAAGACCAAACCTGTTGACTTCTCGTGCTGTTGTTGACAAATTTCAGGGTTGTTGCTGTAGATGCATTGCCAGAAGCATGAGCATGGAATCCACCATCAATTCGATGACAACTGTTTTCAGTGTTGCAAATTTGCAATATGTTAGGCATGATCGTCGATCATTGTTCATGGAAATGTTGCAGGGGTTGAAGTTACGTAGTAAGTGGAGCTCAGATAGAGGACTGCTGCCAAAGGCATCATTTCCACATAATTTGCAGTTGGTTTACAGGTTCAAAGGTAAGATGTTATGGTGCTTTTCTTATTGACAATAGGCACTCCCATGTAGATGAGAGGTCCATTGTAGGTTCACCTGTATACAACATGGATCATTATTACATCATGATCCATTCAAAGCATTTTTTAAGTATTTCCTTGTCAGGACTAAGATCTCCTTGTCCTTTGAGATGACTTCAGTGGTGACCTAGTTCATTCAAGCAGAGCAACAGATATCATACACAGTATGCTAACAGTTGTGATGAGTTGGTTGCATGATTGTCATATCTGAGAGGGAAACAATGTGGTTGAATACGCATGGAGATCAAAAACTTCGTGATTGCTAGGTAGAAAGCCTTACAGGCTGGGTGGAGAAATATATTGTCGGGCTAAAGTAGGGCACAAAAGCTGGGGAAAAGGGTCGCTAATTAGATAAAGGCTACAAAATAGAAATAGTAAGCATTTATGACCCATCCTCTAATCTTAGGGGCTATGTTCAACCCTGTTCGAGAGTTATTCGTTCTTGTTTTATCACTGAGTTACCTAAAATCTATTTTGTGATTAGTCCTCTAATATACTCGAACAACACCAACTATCAAGCGCAAGAAACAACATAAGGGGGGACAAAGGTGTCAGTCACAACGCTACGGCGAACCATGGATGGGGGGGGTGCCACGAGAGCCTATAAAGGGGAATTCCCTGGAGTGGGGTTGAAATACCTATTCTACTATAGTTTGAATCCTTTAGTTAGTAAAATCCTATTTGAGTAAGAAGCTCTTGTTCTATCTTATTCTCTTTTTAATTAGGAAAAATTCTAAATGAGCGAAGGTTTTCAAATCTGGCCCAACCAAACAGACCAACCAAAGCTAAGACTCACTACGAGTTGCAACAACCAGGCATCTTTTATTGAAGCCAGTGGAGGTCAATATATTCTAAGTTCATTTCCCGGTGAATTACCCACAGCTAGTGTTATAGAAGTATCGAAGCCTATAATCCTATACCGAGTAGCCAATCCCATCAAATGATCTTTAATAAAGTATCCGAAGGGCTTTTACCACATCTCCCGAGCTACCTCAGCTTAGTACATATGGCACAAGACAATTGAACAGGTTGAGGTCCTTGTAGAAAAAGCTAGTATATTGGTTACCTTTGATCACCAATGTTAACTCAGTAACCCTTCCTTCACCCAAAGTTCCCATTGCAACTCTATCACTGGTGCACTTTGGCATGCTACAACGTGAAAGGAGCGTGGATCCACAAGAAGAATGGTTGCCCTTTCAATACAAGGTGGATCAGACCAAAGTGAAACAAATTGGCAATGAGATCCGGGTGATGGGGTTTCGGGTTTCTCCTCCCTTTTATATATATGGTGAGAGGCGGCTCTCCAATCCATGGGGTTCCCGCAAGCACCCGCATCGCTAACCTAGATGTATTTTCTTTCTAGGGCTGGGAAAGAAGAGAGCGAGCTAGAATACGCGAGCTGGAATACGCGAGATGGGAAAGATAGATTGAGCAAATGGATAGCCAGGGCAGATATCCAGGGTAAATAGCCTAAGTAGATAGCCTTGGTAGCCGGGGTGGTACGCAACAGCAGTCCCTAGATAGATTGATTCATTGGGGTTTGCCGAGGAAATCGTCTTGGGGCCTCCGACCCCCAGGAAAGGACATGGGTAAAGGAAGAGGTTACTGCCCTTCCCTTCCAACAGTATACAGATGGGAATATAAGATAGAGACAAGTATATGGCTCTTTGGTAGGATTTTTCTCTTTGATGTATACTAACACCTTGGATTTGTTGTGCTATGATGATTATGGTGATCTCTGCCTATATTATATGTATACCAATGCTTAAACTTGTGATGAGAATGATTAAAGAATCTGATGTAGAAGATTATTGCTTATGGCATGCTTTACACAATTTGTAAACCTTCATTTCAAGAGATAGGAATCACTTCTGAAACATCAAACAAGTTTGTGGATACGGGCATCTCCTGGATAACAAAAGGATCCTTAGCTAAGGCACTGGATGAGGCGAATCTAAGGCACTGAGGTAGGGCTGATGGAGGGCTGAAACAGGTCTGAAAATCGGTGGAATCCTTCTCCATGCAACCTGCAAACTCCTTCAGGGCTGCGGCCTATCCCATTCGATGAACTTACATACCCATCCTGTTGTTCTAGGGCACAATATGGGGTGCGTTGGTTGTTCCTGAACTTCCACAGTCGTAACCATGTCTCAAATAGAGATCTGATAATTGATATACTACTTGTTTCCCTAGACAAGATGTGTGCCTCTCCTTTAAGGGTGAGATGAGGACTCTACAGTGGCCCTGTATTGCTGCAATATTATTCCTTTAACTGCTGTGGCATTCTGCACAGAAGACTCTTTTACAGGCCGACCTCCTTTGAATTATCATGGTTGTTGGATGGCGCTTCAAGATTATGCTTAAGATGGTCCTCCAGGGGTTTCCTTTTTCATTAGGATGGTTGTAATGGCTCTTTGACTGGAAATTATTGTTGATTATGACTATTTGGGGGCCCGTAATTCCTGTATGTATTTATACTATTGTGTTATTGCCTTCATACTACTCATAAATTCCCCCAAAGCACTTAGATTTGCATGCGCACCTCTGTACTTGGGTGCCATGCCCAGATCATATCATATTGCCACAAAACAACCTACAAAACTGCCCTAACAGAAGTACCGGAAGATTAGTTTGTTGTTGTAGGTGATTGCTTGTTGTTGTTCTTATGATTGTACCTGCAGGTTACACTGTAGAACTTCAGACTATAAACGCCCTCCAAAAACTACCTAAAAAGTGTCCAGAGTCCAAACTGATCATAACAAAAGGATTCTTAACTAAGGCACTGGATGAGGCGAATCTAAGGCATTGAGGTAGGGCTGATGGAGGGCTGAAACAGGTCTGAAAATCGGTGGAATCCTTCTCCATGCAACCTGCAAACTCCTTCAGGGCTGCGGCCTATCCCATTTGATGAACTTACACACCCATCTTGTTGTTCTAGGGCACAATATGGGGTGCGTTGGTTGTTCCTGGACTTCCACAGTCGTAACCATGTCTCAAATAGAGATCTAACAATTGATATACTACTTGTTTCCCTAGACAAGATGTGCGCCTCTCCTTTAAGGGTGAGATGAGGACTCTACAGTGGCCTTGTATTGCTGCAATATTATTCCTTTAACTGCTGTGACATTCTGCACAGAAGACTCTTTTACAGGCCGACCTCCTTTGAATTATCAAGGATGTTGGATGGCGCTTCAAGATTATGCTTAAGATGGTCCTCTAGGGGTTTCCTTTTTCATTAGGATGGTTGTAATGGCTCTTTGACTGGAAAGTATTGTTGATTATGACTGTTTGCGGGCCCGTAATTCCTATATGTATTTATACTATTGTGTTATTGCCTTCATGCTACTCATAAATTCCCCCAAAGCACTTAGATTTGCATGTGCATCTCTGTACTTGGGTACCATGCCCAGATCACATCAGATTGCCACAAAACAACCTACAAAACCGCCCTAACAGAAGTACAGGAAGATTATTTTATTGTTGTAGGTGATTTCTTGTTGTTCTTCTTATGATTGTACCTACAGGTTACAGAACTTCAGACCATAAACGCCCTCCAAAAACCACCTAAAAAGTGTCCAGAGTCCAAACTGATCATAAATCGCTAATCTTTGAGCTAAACTACGTGGAATCTACCAGAAAATATTGCTCCATGATGCCAATATTAATTTAACCCCTGAGCTAATCAAAAGATGATCCACTTTCTCGATTGGAACCTCCGAAAATTCAGCCTCAAATTCTTCAAAAAGGCGCTTCATACTAGTATGTAAATACACATTATGATCAATGATTAATTTGAGTCATCCACGGCCCCAATGATTCTCAGTTCGACTTCGGATTATTTGGAATAGATTGGCTCTTGGAAATCTATTAGGATAGGTTGGCTCTATGCCCCTTTGACTGTTGTAAATGCAATAGAACCTTATTAATTTTAAAATGCCACAGGAGATCACTGCCTAGAGTTTGAAGCAAAGTCTTTTATTGTTGTTATAACTGCCCATAATTGGTACAGGAGTGCCCAAAAGTGCTCGTTCACCATCTGGACAAGGTCATCCCTTCTCCAAGTGGACACCCAGGAAAAATGGGTGGTAACATATTACATCATTTACATGTGAGATTGGGTTGCAACAACTAGCCAATGTTGCCCATGTTGCCCATTACCTCATACACGTCACGATGTTTGAGATACTAAGTTGCACTAAAAGAAATTACATGTAGAGGATTAAGGAAGTTGGGCCAGCTCGAGGCTATGCAAGAGTTCATATTTAATATCTGTCATTTTTCTTTGTCAGAACCCTATGGAAGACAACATGATAACATGGAAAAAGAGTCATGCAGTAAATCTGATAATTCTGAAGGTGCAAATGGTGATGCACCAGAAGAGGGAAACATGAATCCAATGATAATTGAAAAAGGACCAAACCTGTTGACTTCTCAGGTTGCTGTTGACAAATTTCAAGGTTGTTGCTGTAGATGCATTGCCAGAACCATGAGCATGGAATCCACCATCAATTAGATGACAACTGTTTTCAGTGTTGCAAATTTGTAATATGTTAGGCATGATCGTCGATCACTGTTCATGGAAATGTTGCAAGGGTTGAAGTTACGTAGTAAGTGGAGCTCAGATAGAGGACTGCTGCCAAAGGCGGCGTTTCCACATAATTTGCAGTTGGTTTACAGGTTCAAAAGTAAGATGTTATTTTAAATCCACAAACACTTGGGTATGCTATCTATCTGATTTTCTTGGCACAGATTTTTGTTTTTTCGCTGTGGTTAAGCTATTCATTTTTGGGTCGAATTTCAGGAAAATCTCAAAGTAGAGGATGGCAGCTATAGATGTTTTGCTCTAGACAAACAGAACAAGAGGACTCCAGGGTATCAGGCAAGAGAATAACCTTTTCACCTTATATTGGTGACTAGATGGCATTAAATTTTTTATATATGTTTCTATTTGCAATTTTATCATATTGTATTGGATAAATACATTAGTGCAATCCATTGATCTTGGATTTTAGCTATTCCATGTTGTTGCTGGAAGTCTTACTGATTTCATGATTAGATTATTCTCATTGCATCGGATCACTAGCTATAGATGTTTTTAAGCATGTAAAATGTATTCTAGGGGATTTACTCCTTCGAATGTACCGAATGCAACATCATAATTCTGAATGATCTCAACAAACTCATAGTAAATATTTCGCTGACAGACTGCATAAACAATGAGATAAGAAATACAAAATATTATTTCTATTTGGGGAAATTATAAATCTTATTGGACATTGAACTTTGAAGAACATGTCTAGTGCTGCATAGTATTGCTTTTGATCCCTTTCGTTGTTTTTTCAAATGTTTGAATGAATTTGGAGACTACTGTACTAACTCTTCCTTTTCTGTTTGAGATACTAAGTTGCACTAAAAGAAATTTAATGTAGAGGATTAAGGAAGCTGGGCCAGCTCGAGGTTATGCAAGAGTTCATATTTAATATATATCATTTTTCTTTGTTAGAACCCTATGGAAGACAACATGATAACATGGAAAAAGAGTCATGCAATAAATCTGATAATTATGAAGGTGCAAATGGTGATGCACGAGAAGAGGGAAACATGAATCTAATGATAAATGAAAAAAGACCAAACCTGTTGACTTCTCGGGCTGCTGTTGACAAATTTCAGGGTTGTTGTTGTAGATGCAGTGCCAGAACCATGAGCATGGAGTCCACCATCAATTAGATGACAACTGTTTTCAGTGTTGCAAATTTGCAATATGTTAGGCATGATTGTCGATCACTGTTCACGGAAATGTTGCAGGGGTTGAAGTTACGTAGTAAGTGGAGCTTAGATAGAGGACTGCTGCTAAAGGCAGCATTTCCACATAATTTTCAGTTGGTTTACAGGTTCAAAGGTAAGATGTTATTTTAAATCCACAAACATTTGGGTACGCTGTCTATCTGATTTTCTTGGCACAGATTTTTGTTTTTTGGCTGTGGTTAAGCTATTCATTTTGGGTCCAATTTCAGGAAAATCTCATAGTAGAGGATGGCAGCTACTGATGTTTTGGTCTAGACAAACAGAACAAGAGGAATCCAGGGTATCAGGCAAGAGAATAACCTTTTCACTTGACTTGAATGCATTATATTGGTGACTAGATGGCATTAAATTTTTTATATATGTTTCTATTTTCAATTTTATCATATTGTACTGGATAAATACATTAGTGCAATCCATTGATCATGGATTTTAGCTATTCCATGTTGTTGCTGGAAGTCTTAATGATTTCATGATTAAAGTATTTTCATTGCATCGGATCAATAGCTATAGATGTTTTTAAGCATGTAAAATGTATTCTAGGGGATTTACTCCTCTGAATGTACAGAATGCAACATCATAATTCTGAATGATCTCAACAAACTCATAGTAAATATTTCGTTGACAGACTGCATAAACAATGAGATAAGAAATACAAATTATTATTTCTATTTGGGGAAATTATATATCTTATTGGACATTGAACTTTGAAGAACATGTCTAGTGCTGTATAGTATTACTTTTGATCCCTTTTGTTGTTTTTTCAAATGTTTGAATGCATTTGGAGACTATTGTACTAACTCTTCCTTTTATGTTTGAGATACTAAGTTGCACTAAAAGAAATTACATGTAGAGGATTAAGGAAGTTGGGCCAGCTCGAGGCTATGCAAGAGTTCATATTTAATATCTGTCATTTTTCTTTGTCAGAACCTTATGGAAGACAACATGATAACATGGAAAAAGAGTCATCCAGTAAATTTGATAATTATGAAGGTGCAAATGGTGATGCACCAGAAGAGGGAAACATGAATCCAATGATAATTGAAAAGGTCGAGAAAATTGTTGAAGGTGCTCTAGACATAGTTTCACATGTTGGTGAACTCAAGGGCTCACCAATTTCTGAACAGTCTACGCAAGAACATGCAGCAGCTGTGAAAACAGTTGTCTTCTGGGTGAGTGCCCTTTTGAAACAACAAGAAGTGAAAAAACAGATGCAGCTTCAGTGTCATCTAGTATTTTCTGTGTTGGACTTTCTAAAGATAGCTTTCCAATCTCTGTTGTTCAAAGCAAATCTGTTGTTCAAAGCAACAGTGAAGTGAATGTTGTTGCTCTAAATAAAAGCAGTAGAATGCTTTCATGAAACCATTTTGAGAATTGTCTACAAAGGTCTCCATTTGATGATAGGTATCAAAAAAATTATGAAGAACACTTTGCAGAACCATATGGTGAAGGTTGCTCTAAAGCTATTTCTTCAGAAGCAAAGGTGCCTCCCTTTATGGAAAAAGTCCAATTTTCAGTGGATGATTATAGTTCTAAAGATTGTTCTCTTCATCAAAAGTATGTACATACTTGCACCCTTAATGGTGATAGTGACAGCTTTGGAGTTACTGATCACAAAGTAGAGGAAAGATTAGTTTCAACTGCTGAAAAGACTAGTGCAAGTTCTATCCAAAATTGTGAAAATGAGCCTATGTTAGAGGAAAGATCAGTTTTAGAAGCTGGAAATACTAGTACAAGCTCTATCAAAATTTTTGAAAATGAGTCTATGTTAGATGCAACCGATAGAAGTACAAGTACTGGTTTTCAAATTCCTGAGAAAGTAGAAATTGCTAGAGATTCTAATGCCAGTTTTGGAAAGCTAGAATGCTTGGAGAATCTGGTGTGTAATATCCTTCCAGAAGCTTATATGAATGGCTCAGATGTTGGAGAAAACAGTATAATTTCAAACATGTTGTCTTTGAATTTTGATTCAGATGATAGTGTATTAAATAGTCCTCACAATTTAGAAAATTTGCTCCTTGTTGAGACTGATAAATGCAATGGGATGTCAAAGGAAATATCAAGTTCATGGAAGTCTCAGAATAGCAAGCAGTCAAGATTTTTATTTGCAAGGTCAGAAGGTTCTATAGAAAGATCAAGCCATTATTCCACTCCCAATTTGGCATCGTCTAGGCAATTGCAGAGGGAGTGGGAAAATGGACAAGATGTTTTGGAAAGCACAAATGGACATGAACTATTGAATATTAATGGACTATCTAATAATTCTTTTGGCCCAAAGGTGCAAGGATTTCGGAGTATTTCAGAGGGAAGCACATTTTTGGTTCCTTCAGAGGCCAAGGGTGAGTTTTGTCTTCTTTTGTTGTTGGATATTAGTAATTTTCTTTTAATAATTGTGTTTTACCTCTTTCTAATATGACATTTACATCTTTTGTTTCTTTTTATCCAGCCATTTTAAGCCTTTGTATTTTTCCAAGTTTGTTATCTATGGATATAGACTTATTTTTATGGATCTAAATACAAGAGATAACCATTTTCAGATGAGCCTATTATTTAAGATCTAACACTGCACAGGGGATGTCCCTAAGTTGCACCGGGACATTACCAATGTCGTGTAGGATTGTCAGATATCCCTTGGCCATCTTGGGGACTTCTTAGCATCACTTTCCAAAATCGGTGCCTAAGATAAAAGAAATATAAGGCCTAAGCGCTACACTCACTCACCGACACATTACCCCTTACTAAGAGACTATTCAATCTCTAATTCATCCAAGATTTAGATTTTTTTTCTTTAAATTAGCTAGTATATGAACTTGCAATAGTACAGTAGGAAAATTACAATTTATTAGAAGTTGGGAGCTATTTCCCTATGTGTCCTCCAATATCTAATGGGATTGTCTTGGGCTATAGGTAAACTACCTTCCTAACCTCTAATTTGCTAAAAGTGACAGATGAGCTTTGAAAATAATAACTGTTGTTGAAGTACCTTGCTGTATTCAACAATGAAGATATCTGAAATGGAACTGCCTGAGCCCACTTGTGACTCACACACATTATTTTTCATTTAGTGCATATGCTGCTATGTGCCAAACCTCTATTGGAGGTATTCAATGGCTTTACTGAGCCTAGATATAGGTAATTAAACCATCTTATTGTATTGATCTATTTTTTAATAGGTTGGTGTAGTCACTCTCCTGAAGCTAGTGCCCTAAACCCTAATAGAGGTCTAGGTGTTACAATTCTCTTGATTTGCAAATCATTCACTTGAAAGACTAAGGGCAATCTTACCTATAGCATTCATCTCTTGAGTACTTGTGTTTGGACAACAATCTTCTCTCTTCTGAGTAGGACTTCACTTTCAAGCCATGTTGCATGAGTTTCTGGAACGTGGAAACGTTGGGAACGTGGGTACGAGTGTCTGATATGGCTAAAAGTTTATGTTAAATTTATAGGAAACAACAATAATATATTAAAAAAATATAAAGATTAATATAATTAAAAATTAAAAAACAAAATTAATCTTGAAAGCTGTTTAATGATTCCTTTCTAATGTACTTTTTCATAATTTACACCTTCAGAGATTTAATTTTTAATCTCTCTGCTTGACTTTGAGAGATCTAAATTTATGTTGGTCTCTCTATATAGTATTGACAAGAATAGGCAGAATAAGAAATTGAACTCAGAGCCTTCCTCTTTTCCTCATGTTGCTGCTCTACTATTGATCTGCATGCCATCAGTCAATCGATATTTTATTGTTGAACAACAGAGCAAAGATATCATGTGCAGCCTCCACACAAATGCAATAACAACACTCGGATCAAAATAAGGCTATAGGGTCTGCACATAAAGAAACACTAGTATAATAAGTTAAAAACTAATTATTTAACCCAACACAACATACTTGAGTGAGCGTATTCCAACATAATATGAATTGTTAGAAATTGCAGTATTATTTTAGAATGTTGTGCCGCGAGAAATTGAATTGTGTTTATTGTATGTTGCTGTAGTGATTTCCAGCAGTATGTGTAGTAGCATTATTTGTATTTAAGTTTCAGCAGTATGTGTATCAGTATTTGTATCTAGGTTAGGTTAAATATTTAATGTTCCCCCACCCCAAAGAGCAGTTTAGAAGAGTAAATAATGGAAAATTAAAATAGAGGACATCGGCATGTAGAGGTAACTAATGGTTTGGTTTAAAATCTACCAAATTCTATGTTTAATTTCCTCATTTTCCTTAATATTTTCCCAAACTATGTCGATCCTAGTGTTCTCGTCTTTTCTATATTGTTGCAGCAGCCAAACATCTAGATGAATGGCTGCATTCCTGATACTCGTATTAAATGGTGGGAACATGATCAAAATTAGGATAGGAACTTCGAGAAAGCTTCAGCAAATGTTAATTTTGATCAATCTTAACAGAAAACAATTGTGGTGGGGATTATTCCAGTAAAGGCATTCCTAATACTTGATCATAATTGGTTTGTTGTATCTATTGGGTATTCCTTGAAAAGGAACCATTCTTGGACTTGACTGAATGAGCCAATTTGAGTTCTTGTTGCAAGTTGCTTCTTAGTATGGAACATTTTTAAAATATTACTCCCACTCTTAGACATGAACGGGATTGTACATTCAACAAGGAACCTATTTTTGCATGAAACCTATTTGAGATCAAATCTCAATTCTTTATCGATCTAGTAGCCAAGAGGCTGATAGCCCGAAACTTTGTTGATGGGTCAACATCCCACCATCGTTAGGACCTTGGAAGTTTGCAAAAATGATGCAATGTGATCTCTAAGTAATTTGGAAAGAAATCAATCCATAGTAATGAATTCAATAAGGAAAAGGCCTTTCCGCAAGAGGAAAGCACTGAACTCAGTTCAGGTCAAGGATTTGCTTACCTTGGAAAAATGAAAATAAAACCAACAAGTTAAGGAGGTGAGGCACTCTCATTGTACATGCAGAGCCTGATGGTTGTGGATTCCTAGCATTAATATCAATGCCCACACTTACTTAGTGGAATGCATATGGATATCCAAGCATTTACATGCATATCTAGCATTTTTCTCCTGAGTTAGGGTTTGGGATCCTTGATTGTGCATACCATAAAATGAAGTGATTTTACGTTGTTGATGGCCAAAGTGTGACCAGGCTTACGAGTAGATACCAATGTCACGAGAGAAATCACCCCATGCACAACTAATAAATGGATGGTCAGACCCATTAATTCGATACTTGACAAAAGAAAATCTTGTTGGTTCGGTTAGCTCAGAACGACCCTGAGTTGTTATAGCTCTAAACCGAGACAGGGGATGTAAGACACAATGCTTGTATATATATTTTACACTGCCAAAGATGAAATCCACAGATCCCTTACTGGTGTAATTGTAAAAATAATAACGGCCTGCATTGGCAAAGAGAATATCCTGGTGACCAAAAACCCCACAGCTTATGAACATAGGCTTGTCTCCTGTTACTGTTAGTGCTACAACTTGTCTATCTTAAAAAAAAAACAATTGGGAGAATGTCAGAGTGGAAGGTGTAAACATGCCATAGGGCTTGAAGGGAATTGGAACTTAAAACTAATTCATAATTAGATAATCAGGGTAGGGCACTTTCACATTCCACTCAAGCAGGATGGAGACATGCTTTGTTACCCTTACGAAGAAACAGTTTCTTGTAGGCAGTTCAAATTGGGAATATGAACCTCATCATGATTTTCTCTATCCTTTGCTTCATCATAAATGTGCATTTCATGTTCAAGTAAATTCCTTCATTTTGAAAGTCATAAATCTTGATAAGAATATGCCTTTATGCAACTGTGCATTATAAGAACACTGTAGAATACCAGTCTCTCCAACCTTTTCGATAGGTTTAGTCAATCTCAAAAGCTTACTAGAATCTAAATTTTAATGTATTCTTATTTTAGGTGACCATACATTCTAAGGAAAGTTCAGTTCTTATCAAAGGTTATTTCTCTCTGTGAATTGTTGTCCAATCATCATGGAATCTATTTCAGATCCTGTACATCTCAACATAGAGCTGATATATATTTTGTTATACCTAATAGTTTGCAAGTTTTTCAAGTTAAATTCATGCTTAATCAGTTGTCCTGCCTTTCAAATAACTGGTATCATCACCTAGAATCCAAATATACAACCCTTTAAAGGTTTCTCTAAAGACACAATGTTGTAGGAGCAGGGTATTTCTCTTTATATTTGCAACATGACTCTTTAATTGTTGAATCCACTATTAGGTGCCGTTATAGCCAAGGAATAATGATTCACAAAGCATAACTCCTCCATACAAAATGGTACCTTTGAAACAGTAAATGATTCAATGCTAGATACTTGCAATACTTGCAATTCCCCAAGTCAAAATACTTTCAATTCTTTGAATTCTAGGTCTAGAGATCATTTTTGCAAGACATTACGGTGCATAGGGAGTCAAGTTTCTAATTTTGCAAATGATAATCGTTGAGTCTCCATTAGAAATAAGTTTCTGAATCTGCCTGGCTCTTAGAATCTTTATCACTTGATTTAAAGCTAAAATAGGCCTCACAATAAGAGAAGAAACCTTTTGCAGTTTGATCACAACCATAGACCTGCTTATTATGGAACCTTCTCAAAGAAAAGGTGAATATACTTTGTATAATTTTAAGTTTATTAATTATCAAAGCAACAGGTTGTGTTTGAATTTTGATATCCGGCCATGATGAGGAACATCTGAAACACCTTGAAGCTCATGGATTCTTAATATTGCAGTAGACAAGAGGGAAAGTTTTGTTTCTGACTCTTTGTTTTTGATGCAGTGATGGCATTGGGCTTCAAAATCCTTTCAAGAAGGACTCTTCTTTGGACTATGAGAATGATAGTGATGAAGAATGGGAAGAGGTACTCATCACTAAATCTCTTTGGTAAGAGTATTTGTAGTATTTTTATTAGCTTTAGTTACAGGGAAAATTGTACATAGCTCTCAGGAATTAGTTTATCATAAATACTAGTTATTGGTAAGTTGTAATAGTAATAATTATGTAGTTTGTGGATTGAAATCTATCACAAATTTGTTTGAATATCATCATTGTCAAGCAATAACAAATTCTTAAAGGGTGCTAGCTCAATGGTAGAGCGCCTGCCTAATTATAGGCAGGAGGTTGGTGGTTCGATTCCTCCGTGCCCTATCATAAATTTGTGACTACAAAAACAACTAAATTTGCATATATACGACTATTAGTAGCTAATTTCCCGTATCTTAGTCATATTTAGCTTAGTCATTAATATGTTAACATCTAGTAGTTTATTTAGTTGTATATTTGGTCATTAATGGTTGCAATTCGTGACTAAATCAGCGACTAAATCAATGACTAACTCAGTGACTAAATCCATGATTAAATCATTAACTATCAATAACTAAAACAATGACTAAATTATTAACTATAAATGACTAAATCATTGACTATCAATGACTAAAGCATTGTTTATCAATGACTAAATCAATGACTACTAAGTCAAGCTATTAATGACTAGTGAAATACGACTAGCTATAAGATAGTGGAAATTTGCTACTATTAGTCACCGACTCAAAAATAGTCATTTATAGCCTGATTTTAGTCATTAATTTCTCATTTTCTATTAGTGTATATTTTATGTATTGTACTCCGATGTTTATTCTGGGAAGCATTTGTAATGTAAACAAGTAATGTAAAGTCATAGAGGGTAACCCTCCTTATTGAACAAGGGTTAAAGTCCATGCAGTTGTGGGGCTTTAGGGTTATTAGACTATCCTAGAGAAATCGGCCCTAGGTGAGTTATTGTAAGTCGGGGAAATATTCCCCACCATTGTGTTAAGGTTAACCCTCCTTGTTGATTAGAGGGGAAAATTCCCCACAGTTGTGGGGCACTAGGGTTATTAGACTCTCCTAGAGATGTTGACCCTTGTAAGTAATTGTTAAGTGAGGTCGACATGGTGGAGTGGAAATTAAGTGAATGAAAGAATATAAATATAGATTGAGCCTCTCTATTTATCACACACACACTCACTCACTAGGGTGCATGAGTGAGAGAGGAGAAGCGCTCTCAAGTGAGAGAGAGAGAACAAGTTGTTGAAGATCATATTTATGTTTTTGGGTTTTACTGCTACCATTGGTGCTCATTCTATCTCTGACAAATTTGCAGGGTTTTCTCCTTTATGGTTTCCACGAGGAAGATAAAATCCAAGTTTTAGCCTCATATTCGCTATATTCTAGGAGATATGATTCCTCTAAATTGGGGTTCCAGCCTCTTCCAGGATTCATCCCTAAACAGGACACCTGGGGATAATTGTTATATCTCGGGATACAAAGGTCCAAATGCAATTTCTAAAGATGTTCTAGAAAGGGAATAGACTTTAATTTTTGTGGTGTAAGTTTCAAACCCTGAATATGAAACAGTGACACATGGCAGTCTATACAACTTCGCTATTCTTAACAGTATTGAAACAATTCACCTTGGGAAACTGCTCATAAGTCCCAATTGGTGAAACCAATTCTGATGAAACCTATGGTGTTGGAACAAGGAAAGGTGAGGATACCTCAGTGCAATTTTTTAGAGACAGAGGAGTAGGAATTGCAGAGATACTACAGAAACAGTATCAGGCATTTCTACAGAAGAAATTGGAAAACTAGGGCTTTTTGTTGCAAGAGCTTCCCTCCATTGTTTTCAGAAAAAGAGTACATTGGATAGCTCACCTTGAAGAGGTTAAATTTCTATCCAATCAAATCTAAAATATTCCAAGTTTTGGATATTAGGGTTTATCTAAAAAACCCTAGATCATCCAGCTCCGGAACCAGGACGGACGCCTCAAATCGGTAAGATCTAATCTTTTTCTATTTACATTTAAGGTTCTCATTTCTAAATGACTAATCACACCAGGTTGATGATAATATTGGTGAAGCTGACAAATTCCAAGCATGGAAGTATAGGATCTCACTATTTCTTGAAGGAAATGAATTGGACACCTACATAAGTAGAGAGGTTCTAGTTCCAGAGGGAGACGAGGCTAAAAGCCTTACACAAGAAGAACTTGGTCAAGAAGATCATTGTTGATTCAATCATGGATCACCTCATACCACAAGTGTCTTCCCTAAAGACACCGAAAGAGATGTTTGATTCCTTAACCAAGCTATTTGAAGGGAAGAAAATATATCAGAATATGGATTTGAGAAAATAGTTGAAGAATGTGAAGATCTAGAATGCATAGACCATACAGTCATACTTTACGAGGGTCTCTCAAATCAAAGAACAACTTGTAGCAGTAGAAGAAGAAGTGGAGAATGCAAAAGTTGTGATAACCACCTTGAATGGCCTCCCAAGATCATGGGATTCATTCATTCAAGGAATGTGTGCTAGAAGGAAGTGATTACTTTCAGAAAACTCTGGGAAGAGCACACACAAGAAGAAGCTCAAATCATAATAAGAGAAAAGAAGATGGGAGCAACTAAAGATCAAGCTCTCACCATCCAAAGAAGATCCCTCAAGCAATGAGGAATATGAAAAACTCAACTCTTGAAGAACCTCTTATCCATCTTAGCATTTGGATAAGAAACGATGCTATTTCGAATGAAGAAGATGATGAAGCTGAAGGCTCAATAAGGTGTCTACCCACAAAACAAATAAAGATAAGTATTTAATTGTCATTTCATGATATTGTTTTGTTATGCATTTGTTTATATTCAATTGATGTATTATGCATGGTATAATGTTTGCATTAATGAAAGTATACTACTAATATTCATGTGATGGGTAATTAGATCATGGTGCCATACAACTCTCCAATGCTACGTATCTAGAATGAAACCTCTTTACTGACATATTGGATTAGTGAACAATCTCAATGTTGTCCTTGTAGAGATGGAAGGCATCTAGAAAGTTTCCATGAGATATGGATGAATGTTGTATTGGCTAAAATAGTTGCATGATTACATATTTATGCATAATAATTTACCATTATGAATATGCATTATGAAATGTTTCTAATCAAACAACTGGTGCATTCGACTTGTAGGAAAGACCATGTACAATCGCCTACAAGTAAAGCAGGATGAGACTTGTTCCAAAGAACAAGTGATGACAGTTCAAGATTCACTCTAATAATCCAAAATGAAGAATGATGTCTAGGATGTAGCATCGAGACCTGAAGGGAGGTTTGTAGTATCTTCCATATGGATCTACAAGATCCATCATGCAGTAGATGACAACATCGTGGGATACAAGGTAGAATTTGTAGCACGAGGCTTCTCATGGAAAGAAGGAATATACTACGAAGAGACATTTGCATCTAGTGGGAGTTGAGGCACATGACAAGCAGACTCATGTGTGCAAATTAAAGAAGACCTTGTACAAGCTCAGATTACACCCATGGGATAATACATACATGAGGAGCTTGACGAAGATGACAAGCTCACAGATGGGTGCAAGAAGAACTTTTGAAAAGGTTCAAGATAAAGGATCTTGGTATCTAGTGACCCTAGATGGATACATAGAATATTAATAGTAGAGGAAGCTACTTGTCACTCCAGTATAGAATGTTTCAGTACATAGAGTACGAAAGATAGAGGGAGAATGATGCTTCGCTTCAGAAGGAGTGACTGTAGAAGACACTGAGGTTCGACATGGTATGACAGGATGGACAGATTACTGATGACTCTAGGCTTTACTGAGAGTAAAGCAGATTCCAACCTTTTCTTCAAGGTTGAAGGTGGAAGACCAATGATGCTCCTGTTACATGTCAATGACTTGTTCCTGACATGAAAAGAGGAACTCATTAGATTTGCAAGAAGGAGACTTGCTTCCAAGTTTGAGATGAAGGACTTGAATATGATGCACTACTTTCTAAGCATGGAGGTGTGCTAGAATGTTTATGGAATCTCCCTCGGACAAGGGAAGTATGCAGTAGAGATCCTGAAGAGATTCGGGATGATAGATTGCAAGGCCATGACCACACCTATGGCATCGAACATGAAGCTATTGAGTGGTGCTTCATAATATTCGGTTGATGCCATGATGTATCATCAAATGATTTGTTCTTTGATGTACCTAATGAATATGAGACCAGATATTTGCTTTGCTATGAACACATTGAGACATGTTCACCTGATGGTTGCAAAGAATGCAGTGAGGTACCTGAAGGATACAGTTGATTATGGGCTCAAGTATAAGGCTGATCAGAAGATTTACCTGGAAGGTTATGTTGATTCATATTGAGCAGGAAATGTCATCGATAGAAAGAGCACTTCAGGGTGATGCTTCAGTATGGGATCAGGTATGATCTCTTGGTTTAGTAGGAAACAGTCTTGTGTGGCACTGAGTACAGCTGAATTAGAGTATGTCGTAGACTATTCAGCTAGTTGTGAGGTAGTATGGCTAAGGAAGCTACTGTATGATTTATTTGATCTCTAGTTGGATGCTACTTGTATATATTGCGACAACCAAAGTTGTGTGAAGTTGTCTAAAAACCCATTGTTCCATGACAAGTTGAAGCATATCGAGATCAAATATCACTATATCAGGGATATGGTGTAGAGATGAGTAGTAAAACTCTAGTATGTTATGATGGACAAACAGATAGCTGATGTGTTGACTAAGCCATTGGCCAGAGTGAAGCTTGAGTACTTCAGGGAGAAGCTTGGTGTTCTTCAGATCGAGGTTCCCTCCAAAGGGAAGTGATGAGTCCGTGAGCCATTCTGACATGGTGAGAGGATTGGTTCCTTCCATGGTCAGATGTAAGTGCTTATCCATTCTAATGTGATTGAAGGATGTGTTCCCACATGATAAGATATAAGTGATGAAGGCAATTCTTTGGGAGAATGGAGGCACCTGGTCAGTTACTAGGAATACTCAGCTTAGTGTTGAGAGTCCATTCTCTGGGAGAATGGAGGAACCTGGTCAGTTACTAGGAATCCCGAGCCTAGGGCTGAGATCCATTCTGATGTGACTATTGGATTGGCTCCCACATGATCAGATGTAAGTGCAGAGCCAGTCTCATGTGACTGTGGGATTGGCTCCCACGTGATCATATGTAAGTGCAGAGCCATTTTGATGTGATTGTGGGATTGGCTCCCACATGGTTATATGTAAGTGCAAAGCCTTTTCACAGATGATAGTAGGTGTGTCCAATCATGCTGGTAATTGTAAGTGTTGAGCCTTTTCACAGATGATAGTAGGTGTGTCCTATCATGCTAGTGATTGTAAGTGTTGTGCCTTTCCACAGATGATAGTAGGTGTGTCCTATCATGCTGGTGGTTGTAAGTGTTGTGCCTTTTCATGGATGGTAGTAGGTGTGTCCTACCATGCTGGTGATTGTAAGTGCTGTGCCTTTTCACGGATGGTAGTAGGTGTGTCCTACCATGTTGGTGATTGTAAGTGCTGTGCCTTTTCACAGATGATAGTAGGTGTGTCCTATCATGCTGGTGATTGTTAGTTCTGGGCATTTTCATAGATGATAGTAGGTGTGTCCTATCATGCTGGTGAATATAAGTGCTGTGCCTTTCTAACATGGTTCTTGGATGTGTTCCTCCCATGGTTAGATGTGAGTGTTGGGCATGCCTTTCTGACATGGTGTTGGATGTGTTCCTCTCATGGTCAGATGTAAGTGTTGGGCAATCCATTCTTACTTAGGGTCAGATATAAGAGCTGAAGAAGAACTACATGGAGGCTAGGCCTACAACAAGCATGAAAAATGGCTGGCTCTGTAGAACCCTCTGTGATGAGAAGAATGAAGAGATAACACCATTTGATTGAGATAGCAGAAGCAGTGATAATGATGATGATCCAGTGATGATCCATATTTGATGATGATCCAGTGTTGATCCAGTTTTGATGATAGTCTAGTGATGATCCAGTGATGATATAGATCCAGTGATGAAGATGACTTGAAGATGAAGATAACTTGACGATGATCTAGATGATACAGAGAAGAAGACTTGTGTTGATAAATTGTGTCAAGAGAATACCTTCCTAGTTAAGAGGGAGTGTTGATGTAATTGTAACTTCGGAATGTATTCAATTGTATATTTTATGTATTGTACCCCGATGTTTATTCCGGGAAGTATTTGTAATGTAAACAAGTCATGTAAAGCCATAGAGGGTAACCCTCCTTATTGATCAAGGGTTAAAGTCCCCACAATTGTGGGGCCCTAGGGTTATTATACTATCCTAGAGAAGTCGTCCCTAGGTGAGTTATTGTAAGTCGGGGCAATACTCCCCACCATTGTGTTAAGGTTAACCCTCCTTGTTGATCAGAGGGGAAAATTCCCCATAGTTGTGGGGCACTAGGGTTATTAGACTTTCCTACAGATGTCATCCCTGGTAAGTAAGTGTTAAGTGAGGCTGACATGAAGGAGTGGATATTAAGTGAACGAAAGAATATAAATAGAGAGTGAGCCTCTCTATTTATCACACACACACTCACTCACTGGGGCACATGAGTGAGAGAGGAGAAGCTCTCTCAAGTGAGAGACAGAGAGCAAGCTATTGGATATCATCTTTATGTTTTTGGGTTTTACTGCTGCCATTGGTGCTCATTCTATCTCTAAGGAAGTTGCGGGGTTTTCTCCTTTATGGTTTCCCCAAGGAAAATTCTTTGTCTCTCTTGTCTCTTGTTTTTATTGATGTGCATGTTATTCTCTCAGATAAGATCCTAAGATCATATTGCTTAAGTGATAAAAATCTAACATTATGCGCCATATTGCGCTAAAATGGGCAATCTTATGCGCCAAATTGTAGCAAGCCCGCTTGACCCCCTTCATCCCCTTGAGACAGTCATTGCTGCAGAAAGGAAACTACAGCAAGAAGGCGTGCTAATTAGCAGAATTGCTAAACTTATCCAACCCGATGAAAGGAAAATTGATCGTTCATGCCTACAAGAAGTAATTGGTAAGTAATTGTTTGAAATTCTGAGATTGACTAACAAATAGTGTTGTTACCACATTTTGCAGAGTCATAGTGTAGATTGAAAAATTAATCTTGGTCCGACCAAGAGGGTTAAAGAAGGCTAGTGCCAACAATATTAACAGCATGGATGATGCACAGGATCCCTGTGGACATAGGAAAGATGCCATGGGGGAAAATCCAAGAGATCCACAAGAGGGAAGAAAGCCACTCCAATGCTAGAGATGTGGAGGACCCCATTTGCGCCAGATTTTTCCACATGGGGAAGGGTGTGTAAGACCAACTTACGATATCCAAGGTCATGGAACTGACGCTGTTGAGAAGTGGGAATAAGAGAGTCCCCTAGATGTTTTAGATACCATAAGAAGCCCGAGGGTAGAGTTGCAAGATTGCAAAGAATTAAATAAAATGTTGGTCAAGGCCCTAGTAGAGAAAAACTAGTTGACTACCACCATGCTACAGAGTTTGGAAGATCTCCATAGGCAGATAAACTCTGGGCATTAGTTAACAGAGGTAGAAGGGATTAGGAGAAGTTCTCATGAGAAGAATGAGAAGCTTAGTTCAAGGAAGAAAGGCTTCAAACCTCCTCACATTCCAAAGCAACAAAGGAAGTTGTCACAAGCTGTGATTGATTCGACCATAGTTATGAGGAAAAATCCAAAGGAACCTCTCAAATGTTGGGGATGTGAAGGATGCCATATGTGCAGGTATTGTCCACTTGAGAATAGGAATGAGGGTCAAGTCAATAGCATCCAAGAAAATGAAACTATGTGTCAAGAAGTAGGGATCATTCCTAAAATTTGTGTAGTGTTAGAAGACCACCAGGAAGGTCATAACTCAACTGTGGTGGAACTTGAGGGTGAGGTTGTTGAACAGACTGTTTCTATTTTGATTGTCCCTGGATAGACTCACATCTATATCACCCCTTTACTTGTTGAGATGTGCACCTTGAATATGTCAAAGAATAGAAGATCATGGTTAGTTTAGCTAGCCACTAGAATCCAGAAGGATATTAGTGAGGTGGTAATGAAATGCCCATTGGTCATGGATGCGTTACTCACCTATGTAGATGTGAATGCTCTGACACTTGGATCATATGATGTCCTCAATGGAATGGATTGGTTGGAACCACATAGAGCAAAGCTTGATTGTTACAACAAGACTTTTGAGTGCTTGGATGAAGAAGGAAACCTAAGGGTTTTGAAAGGAATTCAAAAAGTTATCACTGGAAGGAAGTCTTCAGCAATGCAGTGAAAGAAGTTCTATGGAAAAGGTTGCAGATTGTATGCAACTCATGTTTTGGAGGCAGCAAAGTATGATACTCCTAGGTTGGATGGATTTCGTATACTACAGGAATTCGGGAATGTTCTCCCTGATGAAATTCCAAGGCTTCCTCAAAAGAGTGACATTAATTTTACCTTTGAGCTTGTACCTGGAGTAACAACAATGTCCCAAACATCCTGTAGGATGAATAAACCAAAAATGCTAGAGCTAAACATGTAGCTACAAGAGTTGTTGGAAACAAAGTACCTCAAACGAAGTGTGTCTCCTTGGGGAAAACCATTTCTTTTTGTGAAAAAGAAAGATAGTACTGTTATCTCCTAAAATAACCAGTCGGTTTTTCATTATTTTAGGTGATAGGTTTGAGTCCAAAAATTTATTTTTAAATTTTTTAGAGTCAATAAGGAGGTCCTCGTTCTCATACTAAGTCAAAAATCTAATTTATTTGAGTCTTGGTTTCAAATGTTGAGAAAGACAGGTTGTGGTAGCTAACTCTGTTTTGTAGAGGCCAGATTAGCTGCCAAAAGAGCTCAGTTTCAGCAGC
>LPNX010752512.1:3856-81686 GCA_001517045.1 Pseudotsuga menziesii | reverse complement strand
TCTACCGCACTCTCAGGACGCTCAGGTTAAAGTTGAAGGAATTGGAGGGGACAGAGGTACAGCCAGAAGTCACAGAAGCACAACCATCAGGTCTAGACACTTTGGCTGAGGTGGCCACAATCCCTGAGGAGGTAACACCTGTGGAAGCTCAGCAAGAACAGCCTGTGGAAGCTCAGCAAAAACAGCCTATGGAAGCTCAGCAAAGGCAGACTAAACGAGTGACTAGAAAGAAGGGAGCAGCTGCAAAGAAGTCCTAGCGACTGATCACTGACTTTGGGCGACTAGCATCGTTTTGGGTTTTAATTTTGAAACAGTTTTCAGCTTTTGGCAGCTTAGGCGAGCCCCACAGAGCTCATTAGCTGCCAAAAGGACTGACTTTCGGCGTCTAAGGCACGAAATCAGCATGATGGTTAGCTGCCAAAAGCCCGTTTTTTGCAAAGGTTCTCTGACTTCGCCCAGAACTCAGTTTTGATTCACTGAACTGGCAGAAATGAATGGATTATAAGGCATATTATCTATATCTCAGAGGTTTGGAATGAGTTTTGGATCAGTGGGCACCTTTGACTAAGTTCAAACCTTATTTGGAGGAGCATCTCTATCAGTCAACTACCACATCATGAAAATCAGATCGGTGGTGCGCCCGACTCTGTCCACCGAGCCTTGGAAGGCTGCTTCACTTCACCAACCATCGAACTGTTGAAGGAAATCTCCATATTAGAATTTCCTTCATTTTAGGGATCAGTCCCTATCTTTTTGCTTTTAACTATCAGTTGATGTTTTAATTGAACTCTACAGATCCATGTTTTTAGGATCTGGAAACTTTTGTAAAGGCTTTAAAAAGTCTAAGAACTCACACTGAAAGAGGTTCGAGCTTGGAGAAACTTGGCCTATGTTTAGTTGCTATTCTAATAAAATCACAGTTTTCTCTTGTTGTTGTTATCAGATTTTTTCATCCACCATTATTCTGCACTCTATTGGATTATTTTAGCTTATGCTCATGATTTGATGGAGGAACTTCTTACTGCTTAGTATAGCCCTGCATTATGTATGTATTTGGTTGTATAAACCCTACATTTAATGTATCTGGTTGTCTGAGCAATATTATACATGCCTGTTCTGTTATTTATCATCTGATTTGCAATTTCTAAGAGCACTGGCTCATTGAACTATTTGGATTAGCAGTCTTTCCATTGTGCCATTCTAGTATCCCCTCGATCCACTTACTGAAAGATAATGATTTTACAGTTACCAAGCATACTTAGCCGTAACCACTAAGTAGTTTCTTGGAGAGCTAACAAGTACATTCTAGTTGTGTATTGATTATGGGAAGCTGAGCAAAGTCACTATGAAGGACAAGTATCCTTTGCCTAGAATTGATAACCTCTTTGATCAAATAAGAGGAGTGAAGGTGTTTTCCAAGATTGACTTAAGGTCTGGTGACCAGCAGGTAAGGATCAAGGATGAAAATGTTCATAAGGCAACCTTCGGAGCAAGGTATGAATCTTATGATTTTGTAGTGGTACCATTTGGGTTCAAGAATGCACCAGCTACGTTTATATGCCTCATGAATAATATATTCAGTAGGTTCTTGGGAAATTTTGTTCCTGTTTTCCTTGATGACATTCTTACTTATTCAAAATATGAGGAAAAACATGTGGAATAGTTGAGGCTGATTTTAAAATTGCTCAGGAAGCATCAACTGTATGCAAAGTTGAGCAACTATGAATTCTACGAATATGGAATTCATCATTTGGGTCACATTATCTCAGATAAAGGAATATTTGTAGAACCTCAAAAGATTGAAGCCATGATGAGTTGGCCTGCTCCAAGAAAGTTAACAGATTATGATCTTTTGTGGGACTTGCAGGATATTGCAGGAGGTTCACTGAAGGATATTTTGTAGGTAAAGCCAATTCTATGCATAGGCTGAGGAATCCTGCATGTGAACTTGTAGTTCCATGAGGAAATGGCCTTTCCTAAAGACTACAGGTAGAATGACCAGAGCAGAGCGGTCTAGTTGTACCCACTGCAATTAAGGTAGGAAACTTCCATGTGCTATGAGAAGAATCTCATGGCTAAAATCTAACTTTTGAACATAATAGATTTTGAACTTCAAATTTTAAATTTTTTTGTTAATTGAATATTATTAACTGTTTGGCTGATCTAAAATGGTGTCAAGATGACATGTTGTATGTGAATGTCTAGGTTTTGGGCAGCATGTGTAAGTTAGGGATGAGTACTCCTCACTTGCAAAATCCAAAAAATATGAGGACGATCTCATGGTTACAAAATCTGATTTTCTGTGGGAAGCAGAATTGTGAATTCAAATTTTGGATTTGACTATCAATCTTATTAATCATTTGATAATTGGAAATGTATCTAGGAATGAAATAGATTTCAAAATCTATGATTAAATTTGTTATGATGACATCTCATATGAACTGCATGCTTGTATGTAACACAGGTGAGAACTTGGTAAGCGCCCAAGCATTGGTAAGAACTTGGAGGAGGTGCTAGGCCCTTAAGCCAAGAGCTGTCATTAAGCACCCAAGGAGGTGTTAGGCTCTAAAGCGGGGCTGACTAGATCTCGGTTGAGAGATTCTACGCAGATAAGTATTTGATTACTTGGAAAATCCTTGTTGATTTATTTGATTATTCATATGTATATGATGCGGTCTGTATTTTCGAAAAATATTGTTAAAGGTTGCATCTTATAAAAACGAATTTGACCAATGAGTTGATTCATTTTTCTATCTAGAAAGGAAGTCCCTGAGCTTGGTGAGCACTAGATCAGGTGCTAGGCTCTTAAGCTAGAGCTTCCATTAAGCACCCAAAGACGTGTTAGGCTCTGGAGTAGAGCTACCCAATCTTGGTCGAGAGATGACACACAGATAATGCCATAGCGTTGGTAAGAATTGAGAGGAACTGATGAGCCTTAAGAAGGGCTTCCATTAAGCACCTAGAGGGGTGTCGGGCTCTAATACAGGGCTACTAGATCTCGATTGAGATATGTTATACAGATAAGTATTTGGGATACTTATCAAATTGGTGTTGTTGTTGATTCCTATAAATATACATGAGCATATGATGCATCCATAGTTTTGAAAATCTTGTTACAGATTGCACCTTATATGAATGAATCTGACATGTGAATTATTTGTTGTGGTGTCCAGAAAGGAGGCGCCGATCTTGGTGAGAACCTAGAAGGAGTTTTAGACTCTGAAACAGGGCTGTTAGATCTCGACTGAAAGATATTTTTGGGTGATCTAAGGCTTGCAGAAATTTGGCTACCCTTTAATGCACACCCAAGTGTGAGGTGGGGCAGGGTCGTGAGTGCCATGTTGTCAAGCATGTATCCAGGCATGAAATAGATTTCAAAATCTATAATTAAATTTTTTATGTTGACATCTCATATGAACTACATGCTTGTATGTAACGTAGGTGAGATGATGAAAACACAGTACTGGTTGTACATGGCTCCTCGAAAGGATGTACTTGGATACATAGCTTCTCGAAGGGATGTGCTTGGAATAGGCTTGAAAAACTATAATTGCAATTATTTTTATAATGACATATTATATAAACTGTATGCTTGCATGTAATGTAGGTAAGATGATGAAAATATGTACTGGATGTGCATGGCTCCTCGAAAGGATGTACTTGGATACATAGCTTCTAGGAGGGATGTGTTTGGGATATATTTATAAACCTATAATTGCAATTATTTTTATAATGGAATCTCATATAAATTGCATTCTTATATGTAATGCAGGTGAGATGATGGTGGTCCGCCATGGAGTACATAGCTCTCGGGAGGATGTGTTTGAGAAAGATGACTCCTTTGGAAGGATGTACAAGAGTACATAGCTTCACTCCCCTGCTAGCTAGGCACTGGTATACATCACTGGGGATGCCCAGGGTGTAAGACATCCGATTAAATTTCTCTCTGTACACATTCATGTCATAAGGGGACTGTCATGAGAGTGGGGGCTCCGTGAAGAGAATAACCCCTAGGTATTATGATTTTTGGAAGGGTAGCACCCGAGCATTGGTAAGCACTTGGAGGAGGTGCTGGGCCCTTAAGCCAAGAGCTATCATTAATAAACTAAGGAGGTGTTAGGCTCTGAAGCGGGGCTGACTAGATCTTAGTTGAGAGATTCTACGCAGATAAGTATTTGATTACTTGGAAAATCCTTGTTGATTTCTTTGATTATTCAGATGCCTATTATGTGGTCTGTATTTCCAAAAAATATTGTTAAAGGTTGCATCTTATAGAAACGACTATGACCAATGAGTTGATTCATTTTTCTATCTAGAAAGGAATTCCTTGAGCTTGGTGAGCACTGGAGTAGGTGCTAGGATCTTAAGCCGAAGCTTCCATTAAGCACCCAAAGAGGTGTTAGGCTCTGGAGCAGAGCTACCCAATCTTAGTTGAGAGATGCTACATAGATAATGCCAGAGCGTTGGTAAGAACTGAGAGGAACCGATGAGCCTTAAGAAGAGCTTCCATTAAGCACCCAAAGGGGTGTTGGGCTCTAATATAGGGCTACTAGATCTCGATTGAGATATGTTATACAGATAAGTATTTGGGATACTTATCAAATTATTGTTGTTGTTGATTCCTATAAATATACATGAGCATATGATACAACCATGGTTTTGAAAATCTTGTTATAGATTGCACCTTATATGAATGAATCTGACATGTGAAGTAGTTGTTGTGGTGTCCGAAAAGGAGGCACCGATCTTGGTGAGAACCTAGAAGGAGTTTTAGACTATGAAACAGAGCTGTCAGATCTCAATTGAAAGATATTTTTGGGTGATCCAAGGCTTGTAGAAATTTGGCTACCCTTTAATGCACACCCAGGTGTGAGGTTGATCCGTATTTATGTGCGAACGAAATGAAAGAACATATACAGAGTCATAATAACAGACATTTTGCAAAGATAACAGAGATACAGTAAAAACATATTCTATTAAATGGCGGAAATAGAACAGACTGTAATACAATTGCTAGAATGGTGGTAGCTATCTCTGAGAAGAGATGTGGCCACTACGCTCATTCGTGCCAAGATGAATACAAAATGAGGCCAAAGGGGCCCATTTATAATAATAATAGCGAGGTGAGAACCCCAAAAGTCCCAAAACGTAACCCTAGAAGATGAACCGTCATAAAGTTTGCGGCCCCACAGTGGCAAGTTGAACAGTCAACTTCCCGGGGTCATAACTTTTGCATACGATCTCCGATTTGGGCGTTCGAGAACTCGTTGGAAAGGTCGGTCTAAGATTTACAACTTTTGGTTGGCCAAATGCATGCCGATGGCAACCATTTAGCCCCAAATCTCCAAAAAACGTCATTTAAGGCCTCAAAACGGCCCCGGAAGTTTAGGACTCAAAAAACTGCCGAAAAATAACTAGGAAACTGCCACAATGGACAATTGTTTTGAGCCAGTGGAATAGGTGGGTGGCCACCGATATCCATCTGGATCAATCCTCCCTCCTTAGGAAGCAATGGTCTCCATTGCGTCGAATCCCGTATCATATCTCGAACTGTGTGTTGAGTTGATCTCCTGGTGCGACATTTGTTGAAGTGAAGCGACTGATTTTCTTTGGCATCCCGAGAGGGCTGTAATTGTTGTCTGGATGATTTGTTTCTGGATGAGCACCTTGAATGCGTGTCCTTGCATCGTAGAGGTACTTGGATAGATGAGGAAACAACGGCTCTGTCTTCTTCTTGTGTCTGATGAGCAGAGACACCCTGTGCAGAGGGTGTGGAGGTCTCTGTGATCTTATGTTCTCCTTCAGATGCAATTGTGAAGAGGAATAATTTTCTGATGTGGGAGTTTATCTTCCTACCTTGCGAGACTTCGTTAGGTGCAACTGTCTCTGGGATCTGGTAGAGTTGTCCTCCCAAAGTGACAATGACACTGCGAGGCCGTGACTCATATACAGCATGACGCTTCCACATATATGGTTGTCCTAAAAGAACATCACAGACTTCAAGTGGGGCTACATCACACAGTACCTCGTCTTGGAAAGGCTTGATGCCATATGGTAGGAGGCATTGTTGAGTAATGCGGATACCGCATCCTTGGCTTAGCCAACCAATGTTGTAAGGTTGCAGGTGTGGTGTTGTCGGAAGCTCCAATCTCTTGAGGACTTCTGCTGAAATCAGGTTCTTTTGGCTGCCGTTGTCAACAACAAAATGTAGAGGCGTTCCCTTCACCCACATCTGCGAGTGGAATAGGCGCTCCTCTGCCTCTGAATCTTCAGGATCCTCTAGTTGAATCTGTGCAGTAGCAACAGTGGCAGTGGGGTCTGCATCAATGATCTGCTTCCCATTGTGTGCGGCTGTGGCATTGGGTTCAGAATCAGAATCAGGATCTGATTCTGAAGATTTGATCTCGGCCACTAATGACTGCTTTGAGCGACATTCATCAGTGTTGTGCCAAGGGCTTTTATGAAATTCACACCACTTACCAGCGTCCTTCTTTGTCTTTCGATCTCCCTTCTTTGCTTGTGGTGGGGACTGGTTGTCGTTTTCTTTTGCGGTGTTCTGCGGGCCAGGGTTTCCCTTGCCTTGCTTCTGCGGTGGATTCGCAGGTCCAGAGTCTCGTTTGTTCTTTTGTCAAAATTTCTCCTCAATTTTGACAGCATACCTATAGGCGGATCCAAGTGAAGAGATGTCGAGGAATTCCATCTCAGTTCGGATGTACCGATGTAGACCACTGTGATATTTCAGGATTAGGTGCCGCTCGGAGTCTTTGATACTCAGCTTTGTCCGCAGAGTATGAAATTTGTTGGTGTACTCCGACACCGTCTGGTCCCTTTCTTGACGCAGAATGGTCCATTTTGTGTGCTGGTCATCATAGTTTCCCACAGGGTAATACTGTTCCTTGATGGCATCTATAAAAGAGGCCCAAGTGGGAATTGTTTCAAAAATTCCAGACTCATCTGATGAGTTTTGCTCGCAATAAGTACCCCACCAATTTTGGACATGGGGGACTGCCTTAAGGAGCGCAAAGGTGATCTTTTCTCTGTCGAAAAAGTTGTGGACAAAGAAATACCCTTCTAGAACATTCAACCAATTATCCAGGGCATCTGCATCAATATTGCCTTCAAATAAAGGGATATCAAAGTTAACTTGTACCTTAAAGGGAGTTGCATCCCCGAACCGGCTGCTTGTTGAAGATGCACTTGCCGCGGCCGGCATTCGCTGAAGGATTTGGGCGAAACTATCCATCATCTCGTTCCTCTGTCGCTCGAGGGCTTCCTCGAGCAGCGACTTGATAGGATCTCCTGCTCCGTCGTCTCTCTTTTCTTCTGCCATGGGAGGTCGTTTGGGACGGCGAGAATGATCGAGCGAAAATAGTTCGAGACCAAATTCTCTGTACTCGGACCTCGTCGGGGACATGCGCCGAGAAACAATCAAAGAGCAGATTGCTCTGATACCACTGATCCGTATTTATGTGCGAATGAAATGAAAGAACATATATAGAGTCATAATAACAGATATTTTGCAAAGATAACAGAGATACAGTAAAAACATATTCTATTAAATGGCGGAAATAGAACAGACTGTAATACAATTGCTAGAATGGTGGTAGCTATCTCTGAGAAGAGATGTGGCCACTACGCTCATTCATGCCAAGATGAATACAAAATGAGGCCAAAGGGGCCCATTTATAATAATAATAGCGAGGTGAGAACCCCAAAAGTCCCAAAACGTAACCCTAGAAGATGAACCGTCATAAAGTTTGCGGCCCCACAGTGGTAAGTTGAACAGTCAACTTCCCGGGGTCATAACTTTTGCATACAATCTCCGATTTGGGCATTCGAGAACTCGTTGGAAAGGTCGGTCTAAGATTTACAACTTTTGGTCAGCCAAATGCATGCCGATGGCAACCATTTGGCCCCGAATCTCCAAAAAACGTCGTTTAAGGCCTCAAAACGGCCCCGGAAGTTTAGGACTCGAAAAACTGCCGAAAAATAACTAGGAAACTGCCACAATGGACAATTGTTTTGAGCCAGTGGAATAGGTGGGTGGCCACCAATATCCATCTGGATCAGAGGTGGGGCAGGGTTGTGAGTGCCATGGTTGTATTAAGCCTAGTCAGACACCTGTCGAACCAAAATAAGATACTTATGCAAGATAAGTATTTGGTTCACTTGGAAACTTCTTATTGATTTTATGTCGATATACATCTGCACGTGATTCATCCATGATTTTTGAAAAACCTTGTAAATCTAACGTGGAATTGACTCATTGCTCAGGGGTTGAGCATAGGTATTATTGGATTTCCAAAGACACCCCCGAGCATAGGTATTATTGGATTTCCAAAGACATTGGAGATGTTCCAAGCTGTGGAGAAGGATTCTCTAGGACCGAAAAAATATTCGGTGGTGTGTATTGATGCATGTAATCAAGGAATTGGAGGATTCTAGATGCAAGACATCCACGTAGTGGGACCAAGGAGGAGTTCCGGATCGTACCATTGGACAAGTGAAAATGCAGAATGAGCACCATGATCCTGATGATGCTACATGGAACGTAGAGGATGCCATATGATTGGCACACCCATTTTTGTTTAATTTTGCAAAGCACTGAGGTAGTGCCAGGGTAGCATTTTTGTTTAGTTTTGATGAGCACTGAGGACAATGCTATTGAAGGGGGAGGGGAATGTAACACTCCTATTTTGACCCCATTTGCATTAAATATATATGATGTAAATATTGTAATTAATCATGGTGTGGAGATAAAGGAAAAATCCCCACCATTGATTTATCATTTTATGTTTTGGCAATCAAAATCGATGCCGATGGTATTTTGTGCTAACTGACACATTATAATTTTGGACATCATGTAAATGTGCAATTTAATTAAATACCCACAACTAGCTATGTCAATGCAACATTAAATATATGGGGGCATGATTTCCTAAGGATAAAGGGGGGGATGTTTAACCTTGAGCCAATGGGGAGAATCCAAGTGTCAAAAAGAGAACCCATCAGCTACTAGCCACTTAACTCTCCAAAGAGTAGTTAGGCAGTTATTTCCTTAGGGAAAGGGGAGTATGGGCAGCTATCAGTCCTGGCAGGGCTATCAGACTTTGACCCCATGCTTTCCCAAGGGATATCTCTCACCCAATTACCCTCACGTGAAGGAAGGGAGCTGCATTCTTCAATCACAGAGGTAGTCAAAGCCCATTTTCCCTCACGTGGAAGAGGGTAGCCATATACCACTCATGCACAAGAAGGCATTCCTCATGCACTCACATAGGAAGCCATAATTTCTCTCTAGAGGGAAGTTGTTTTTCCCTCACGCAGAAGATGATTATTCTCATGTTGTTGATTTTATACCCACGCAGTGGATTTTCCTCAATCCTCCATCTTCTCATGCCTATTTCTGCAGTATGTTTTTATTCTCCCATGGCTAGAAATCATTTTTGGGCAATTCCCAACAGATTGAGAAGAGACCCATGATTTTATTGGGTGTTGTTGAGTCTGTTTTGGCCACGTTAGGGCCAAAACGCCCTTGGAAATTGAATTGGTTGTTAGGGGGTTGTTTTCACCCATCTTGGCAATTTGTTTTGTTTCTAAAACTATTTTGGTTCATACCCAAAACCTGCACTTTGTTGTGTACAGCATACCAATGTTTAATTGGCTGAGTAAGTCCAAGAATCCATCTATTAGTGTGCTGATTGTGTTTGGATGTGGTTATTGGCTTGACAGTAGGTGTTTGACCTTGCTGTGTGTAAGTTTTTGTCCCCTAGTTCCTTGTGGAAATCATGCCTAGCTTGGGGGTAGCAGTGATGCTGAGAGAGTAAGGAGCACACTGACCTTTTATTGGGTGGAACGTTGCAGCGACATAGCTAGTTGCGGGGAAGCTTATTCTCAAGATAAATATCCTTGTATTTAACTCTGCAATTGTATTTTCTTCGCAAATTGTCATGAACATGTTAAATGCTTGAACAAGATGATTGTTGCTTGTTTCATGAGTATGAACAACATGTATGTGAATGCTTGAATGTGTATGCTTCCGTTGTAGATTTCATATCTTATACATCTATGTATGTTTTTAAGTTTCATGCATTTTATATCATGTTAATGGGGCTAGTTTGCCTGGGTTTCTAGTGGCATAGTTGCATCCTCTCTCTAGTATAGGGGTAGGGATGTGACAATCGACATTAGTACCAGCACACTCCTTCAATAAGGAAGGCCAACTAATCCTTCTCCTTCAATTAGGGAGACTAACTAGGCTTCTTCCTTCAATCAGGGAGCAAATCTTGGTTGATTTTCTTGTCATAAGTGCACCAATTAGTTAACTGAATGTTGTTTCACCTAACAGTCAGTTAAACTGATTTGGAAAGGTACCTTCCTCATCTATGTGTCTATTTTGGGCTGATTTGAGTTAACTGTAGTGATTTAAGGCACCTCCAACAACTTCTGGTGACTCAATTGAGTTCAGTTCACTTCATCAGAGCTGACTTGAGTTAGATATGTGCCCCCACTTACTGATTGACCTGCAGTTGATTTCTGTCAAGTTAGACTCAGTCATTACTACCTTCGATTCAGTTAGGGCTCAGTTAGAGTCAAGTATGGTTGTGATTAGTGGTTAATTGATGTGTTTAGTGAAGCTAGCAGATACCTAAGCCAATGTCATGTTTGCAATTCAAATGACCTCCTTGGGATTTGAATTGTCTTGCTATTCATGCAAGTGTATCAAATTGTATCTCTATTTTTTTATTATTGAATACATTCTTACAGCTGCTACTCCTAATTTGTAGTGTGTTTCATGTCAAAATTCTTATACAATTGATTCTAAATCTCTGTGAGTTTTGCCTTGATCTGAGATTACTGTGCCTCAATTTTCACATGGTATCAAATCCATAGTGGGACAAGGATATTCTTCTTAAATATATCCCTTGATGGATCTATTATGCATTTTAAGAAAAAATCTCAAAAATTCTAGCACTGCACCAGAAGTCGAAGGTTTACCACATAAATCATAAGCAAAGGAATTGGTGATCAAGCTATCTTGATTGACTCAAGTTGGGTGTGATGAAAACCTGAAAAGTGTAGGTTGTTCGACCTTACAGTGCCCTTTTTGTGTTTTTGCAGGTTTTTTGGAAGACTTCTACTGCATTTGCTACAACAGAAAAATGGCCTCTTTTGTGGATCTCTTACTCCTTTCAATTACCACCAGTGGAAGGGGGACATGGATATTCAATTGCATTCCAAAGGAATCTATAGAGTCACAATGGACATCGATATAGAGCCAAATCATGTTGTAGACAAAGCATGATATTGGAATGAGATGGATGAATATTTTGGGTTTTTGTGCCTTTCAATTTCCAAAGATCTTCATTTCCATGTCACTGGATTGAAGAATACGAAGGAAATTTGAGATAAACTTGTTGATCTATTTGATAAGCAAGATGACATGAGGATTTATTGGCTAGAGAATGAGCTGATTTCTCTTCACCCTGAAAACTCCAAAACTATGAATGATTTCTTCACCAAATTCAAGAAACTAGTGCTCCAGTTGAAGCACTGCGAAGTGGGGAAAGAGGATGATCAACCCATTCTCTCTGTTCTTTCCAAACTTTGACTGGATTACTCATTTTTTTTCCACATTCCATACCAGGAAGCTAACAACCCCAAATTGGAAAATTCCTACTCTCAATGCCTTCATTGAGTCCCTCACAAATGAGCATGACAAGCTCGTGAAGATGGGGATCATCAAATCCTCCAAAGATCAATCATTGTTTGTTTCGAGGACCAAATTTATGAATGGTAAGGTAAAGAAAAAGAATCAAAAGACTAATTTTGATGCTCTCAAGCCAAAGGAGAAGAACCAACAGCAAGATGACCCTTTCGGCTCAAAGTAGAACAAGAACAAAGGAAACCAAGGAAAAGAAAAGGTTATTCCTATTGCGTGAAGGGATTTCACCCTGAACATTCCTAAATGAAGAAAAAGCTTGTTGAAATGACTCTTCTCTTTGAGATGAACAATATCAATATTCCTGACAGTGTTAGGAAGAGAGATAATCATGATCGGGACATCTAGCCAGAAAGAGGGCATGCCCTCATGGAAATTGTTTCAAAGCCTAGAGCTCTCCACATAGACTCTGTTGCTTCAAACTATATGGTGGAAAGAAAAGAATCCTTTTCATTCCTGGACTCCAAAAGCATCATTCCCATCCACATGGGACATGATTCTTAGATCATTTCGAAAGGAAAAGGTAATGTAAAACTTGAACATGGAAGCCTTTTTTATGCTCTGTATGTACCCTCCTTGGCCTCCAATTTGTTGAGTGTATATCAAATGACACACACTGGAGTGCCCAAGAGAGTCACTTTCATCCTAAATGAATTTTATATCTCAGATATTACATATAGGAAACTCATACCAACAGGTATAGCGTACCATCATGCTAAGGCCTATGAGTTTTCCAAGTTTCTTCTAGATGCAAAGCCCATCGCTCTTCTTACTCATGGGAATGAGGTCAGTAGAATTTGGAATGAGAGATTTGGACATTTTAAATTCAAATATTTGTATAAACTTGAAAAACATTCCATGGTCGAAGGCCTCCCAGCCATCAAAACTTCAAGTGGAATTTGTAAAGGTTGCATTGTCGGCAAACACTCTGAGCACAAATTTGATCAGGGAAAGGCAAGTTGTGCAACAAGTATTTTGGGGATGATCCACTCTGAAATTAGTGGAACCATTCCTACAACCTCCATCAGTGTTTCAAGGTATGTGCCCACCTTTATTGATGACTTCTCCGGATTCACTTGGGTTTTCTTCCTAAAGAAAAAATTTGAGGTTCTTGAAAGATTCACTGAATTCAAGGCATCTATGGAGAATGCCTCAGGGAGGAATATAAATTCTCTCATATCTGATAATAGATGAGAGTATATCAAGTCTGAGCAGCTTCAAATATGTAATAAATATGAGATCCAAATCCAACACTCAATTCCCTACACACCCCAACAAAATGGTGTAACAGAAAGGAAAAACCGCGCCCTCAAAGAGATGACTACCTACATGCTGGAAGCCAAAGGTTTGGCTACAAATATTTGGGCTGAGGAAATGAATGTTTCTTATTAAATTCATAACAGGGTACCTCACTCTTCCATGAAAGGAAAAAATCATTTCGAATCATACTTTGGGCACAAACCAGAGGTGTCCAATTTCAGAGTTTTTGGGTCCACTGTTTGGGCTCGAATTCCACTTGACAAGAGGAAGGCTTTGCAACCACAGAGTATTGAGTCTATGTTAATTGGGAATCCATAGGAATAAAATGGATACAAACTTTTGAATATCATAACCAAACATATATTCATTGAGATAAGTATCCATATTGAAGAACCTCTCCAAGAGGTAGAACTAGTCGAGGAAGAAACTGCTGAAATTCCCTCCTATTCTGCTGATCATTCTGATGATGAAAACGAGAGTGAAGGCTATGATATTTCAGATCTGATATCTGATATCAGTGAAAATAATATATCAGGTTCTGAATAATATTCAAATACGCTCACTCATCTCCCAAAATGGGCCACCAAGACACTCTCTTCCATCGGGACAAACATTGGAAATCCTGCTTATCCAAGAACCCGATCAGATTTTTAAAGAGTAGGTATTGATCTGTATTGTCATTATTCCTTTCTTTCCAAGACCTGTTATATGATTCTTGGGTATGATCCCAATTACTACTACCATTCTCGGAAATATTCGAGATGGAAATCTACAATGGATGAAGAGTTCAACTCTCTTAGAAAAATGCAACTTGGGAGCTAGTTTTCCTTCCACCTAGGAGAAAACTTGTTCAATGCAAGTGGTTATATCAAAAAAAGGTTGCTTCATATGTATCAACCTGAAAGTACAAAGCAATCCTGCTTTGAAAATGGTTCTCCCAAGTCCAAGGAGTAGACTATCATGTGACCTTTGCACCAGTGGCAAAGATTGATTCCATAAGGCTAGTTTGGGCCATTGCCACATCCAAGCATTGGGAGGTGCATCACATGGATGTCAAAAGTGATTTTATTAATGGAGACATGCATCACAAAATATAAATGAAGCATCCTAAAGGCTATACATCATATCCTTCCTTGGTTTGTAAGTTGCAGAAATCTTTATATGGGTTGAAACATCCCCCAAAAACTTGGTATGCAAAAATGGATGCCTTTCTGCTCTCACAGAACTTCCAGAGATGAAAATATGATCCAAATGTTTATTTTAAGTAGTAAGAAGGTAATATTATAATAATATTATTGTATGTGGATAATATTTTTATAACAAGAGTCACACTTGCTTCGATTTCCTTTATAAAAATTGCTCTTCATGATGCTTTTGAAATGAGCAATTTGGGCCTACTGAGACAGTTTCTTGGACTTGAAATAAATCAAGACTATGATGGGATAATGGTGAATCATTAAAAATATGTTTCATACCTATTAATTAATTTTAACATGGCTCATTGTAATGCTGCACCATTTCCTTTCCTCTCAGGAATCAGTCTTGAAGAGGGAAAATCCACTCCACCCATGGATTCCACTATTTACCGCTAGTTGATCGGAAGCTTGCTATAATTGATACATTAAAGGCATGAAATTTGTTATTCCATGAATGTTGTATCAATATATATGCAGCAGCCTCATGAGCTCCATTGGAAGGCATATAATAGGATCCTTCAGTACATTCAGGGCACTAGATCCTACGACATTCACTATGTTGTAGAATCTGAGCTAGAGTTGGTCGGTTTTACATATTCATATTGGGCGGGCCATACCATAGATTGGAATTCCACTTCTAGTTTTTTTTTATGTTTGGTGGTGGCCCCATTTTCTGGTCCAGGAAAAATCAGGCTTCCATTACACTTTCTTCAGCAAAGGCCAAGTATAGGGGAGCAGTAAATGCTTGCATCCACGCAATTTGGATGCAAGAAATTTTGTCTAAGTTTGAGATTGGTAGTGCTTTATCCACAGTCATATTTTGTGACAAAAAAAGTTATATCAAGATCTCAATGGATCCATTAAGTGGCAGAGGACCAAACATGTTGAGATCCACATGCACTACATCAGGGAGTTGGTGCATGACATGACAATTGTTATGCAATACTGCCCCACAAATGAACAGATTACATATATTTTCACCAAGAAATTTACTGAGAAAAATTTCATTGACCTCTGTTCACTGTTGGGGGTGAGTTAATTAGGGTGACCAGTTACTTCTTTAGTGTTCAACTTGAGGGGGGGTTTTGTTCCCACTAGGTTTTCCCCTTTTCCTCAATTACCTTTTTTGAGAATTTTAGAGTTACTTTTTATATAGGGTGACCTATGGCATTTTTTGCCGGGGCCCTAGAATTTTTTTTACTTCTCCACATAAATATAGCTTAAGGGGGGGTGTCAGAGTTATTATCCAACCCACACATCTTTATTTGGTTAATTTGGCCTAATTATCCACTTATCCTAAGTTATTGAGTCAAATTACTGAAATCAGCATCAGCACACTAGCACACTCCTTGACATCAGCATCAGCGGTAGCACACTCCTTCAATCAGGGAGGCCAACTAATCCTTCTCCTTCAATCAGGGAGGATAACTAGGCTTCCTCCTTCAATCAGGGAGAAAATCTACATTGACATGCTTGTCATAAGTGCACCGATTAGTTAATTGAATGTTGTTTCACATAACAATCAGTTAAACTGAGTTGGCAATGCGCCTTCCTCATTTATCTGTCTATTTTGGGATGATTTGAGTTAACTTGAGTGCTTTAAGGCACCTCCAACAACTTCTAGTGACTCAATTGAGTTCAGATCACTTCATCGGAGCTGGACTGAGTTAGATATGTGCCCCCACCTATTGATTGACATGCAGTTGAGTTCTATTCAGTTAGACTTAGTCATTACTACCTTTGTTTTAATTAGGGCTCAGTTAGAGTCAATTATGGTTGTGATTAGTGGTTAATTGATGTGTTTAGTGTGGCTATTTGAAAGCTAATCCACTGTCATGTTTTCAATTCGAATGACCTCCTTGGGATTCAAATTGTCTTTCTATTCATGCAAGTGTATCACATTGTATCTCTACTTTTGATTATTGAATACATTCTTATAGCTGTAACTCCTAATTTTCAGTGTGTTTCATGTCAAATTTATTGTACAATTGATTCTGAATCTCTATGAGTTGTTCCTTGATCCCAGATTAATGTGACTCAATTTTCATATACAATGCACGAAGTCTATGCCCCATTTTGCAAATGGTGCAATTGTAATTATAGGATGTAGCAGAGCTGGATGGGTGCGCTTTTTGGATGTGAATAATTGACAAGGAGGGAATTTTCTGATAGTTTCAATACCAGCTTTGAAGGTCTAGGGCCAAAAATACCTAGTGCACAAGATCTTTTGGGCAGTAGCCAACCCAGAGAGTTGACTGCCACAAGTTCCAGAGTGGTAATCATTTAGAACGACCTTATCTTCATCATGAGCGAGCCATCATTGTAATATGGAGTTAATGCCATAACGTCATAAAGTATCATTGATAATGAGATAACACTTGGCTTGGTGGCGGATCTGACAACGCTCATCGCGAGTTGTATCAAGCTGATATAGTTGTGTCTGTAAATAGAGAATGAGATCTTGATACCAGGGGTCATACATACTAATGAGGAACAAAGATTCATCAGGAAATGAATCAATGGGCTCTGTTCCCTCAGTAATATGAGGATGGTCACACATAAGCTCAATGAAGACAAGGGACTTCTTAGAACTAGTTTTGGCGAATTCCAACTCAAATTCCTGGAGAATGACAATTGAGCGTGAGTATTTTCCCCCAAGTACTTGATGAGTCAAGATATAATACATGGGGTTAGAATCTGTGTAAACCGTGCTTGTACGAAGAAAAATGTAATTACCACGCGGGGTTCATTAGCAAGGCAATATCATATCACGTCCATTCATATTGGGGGTTTGAGTACTCCTAAGAACCTCAAAAATATATTGTCTTGTATTAAGGAGCCAAGTGGGGTTTTTAATTTGAGATAGTAATATAAATATTGAGGGTTATTTTATTTGGGTGGGTTGAGGAATAACCTCTAGATTGTGGGATTGATTCATACCTCCACATCATGGGCTCAATTCATAATGGGCCAAATCATGGGTTGGATTCATACCTCAATTCATTTCATCATTTCTTCTTCCATCAGAGAATTGAATCTTTTTGTAAAGATCTCCGAGCAACTTCTACAATTGTATTTGAATTTTAAAATTATGATAATATTGCAACTATTATTGTTAACTCTGATCTCTGTTTTATTTTTGTGGGGTTACTCTTTGTGTTGCTTAGTGAAGTTATTTAGATAAGAGGTATGGTTCTTGGAATAGAAGGCACTACAATATTAGAATTTTGTGGCATTGAGATAACAAGGGTGATAGTACTTTGTTCTTTTATGAAGAATGTTATTGATGTGCTGTACAAAATGTTAGTATTTCCACTTGTTATGAATATGTATGCAATATTTCACACTTTCTCCATAATTGAGGTTGATTTTGGCAATGTTAAAATTGAGGAATTTTTGTAACATTATGCCTTTTGTTTTTCTATATAAGGCCAATTTCCAAAATGTCACTTATTTTCTAAATAGAAGTCATATTGCAACTTATGACATTTTTCAGTATCCTTGAATATGCATTTTGTTCCTCTTCAACTCCAAAGTTAAGAGATGTAGTTAATCGAGAGTTTCAGAGTTGAACAATTGTATTGTATTTTTTGTAGGTGTTCTATTAAAAGATCTAACTCTTCCTTTTTTTGGGTTGGGGTTTTGGTGGGTATTGAAATTCAATCAAACCTTGCTCCATGAAAACCAACAAAAGTCATATCAATCTTTATTGGCTCATTGGAACCAAGAAAAGTTAGCTCAAACTTTCTTTTAGGCTAAATATTTCTTTCAATTTTTTGTATTATTCTTTAACATTTTCACATTGTCAGTTAGGAATAGTTGTTAGATTGAGTTATGTTTTACACATTCATAATTGTAATTTCAATTCTTGTATGCAAGGAATCCATCTTAATATTGTATTGAAACTAACATGAACATATGTGAAAATATAAATACTTATTTACATACCCTATGGGTTGTCGTTACCATGACATGGTATCATATAAGTTTCACCATTTGTGTTTATTTATAACTATTGCATTCTTGAAATTTAACAATGGATATTTTTCCCTTTCTTGTAAATATTAAAAAAACTAGATATAACCCAAGAAAAGGTAACTAAATGTTGTTGATTCCCTCGATTGCAATAATAAATGTAGAGGAAGTAGAGGAAATTCATTACATCTTGTGAACAACCTAAATCCAAGCTATACACATGATCAATGGTGTTATTGGAGAGTAAGAGGAATTTTTCTATGTTCATTTGGGTTCCAACATCAATGATGTTTGTTTTGATAGGAAGGTAGTGAAGTCCATCCAAAAAAGGGTTTCAATTTTTCAATTTTTTGGAATTTTTATTAAGCTTATAGAAAACATGAGCTCTCTTTGGATATACTTGTATTTACATTAGTGTAAAATTGTTAGATTGGCGTGTTGTGGTGTGAAACATATGTAGTTCTAATATTGTCTAAGCATTGCATTGACTATTGGACTATCAACCTTTTACATTATTTTTTGCATTATTCTCTTGATCAAGTTTCCTTTTACACATTTTTCCTTCCCCGTTACTATTTCATTTTGTCTTCTACTACCCAACGCTACAAATTTAACAATCACCCCTGCAATCTCGGCAGGATCATTATTATCATTATACTATTATTTTATTTAGCATCATGTTTGCATACACTAAGATGTGTTAGGGATCCTTTTATTTACAACTTGGTAATATGATATAAAGGGGGTGTTAAAAATGGGTTGATAAAAATGGATGCCTACAATATCTAGTGAAACTAGGGGTTTTCTTAATTGGAAAGGTATAATGGGGGGTTGGTTCAAAAATATAATTTTAGGAGGCATTTTCCAATATTTAGTGAAAATAGGGATATTCTTTAATATCCTATGAATGGTCGTGCTATGTAACAAGTTCACTAAGTGAACCCCTCATGGTAATGATGGAACTTATAAACCGCGATGACTGTGACCAGAGAGAGTTTATCCACATGTGAATAGAAGGTTTTTGAGTCTAAAAGCTCTTAGTTACGTAATATATCACATGTTCCTGATCGTTTTTGTCGATCTGGACTAATACCATACCAATGGTTGAAAGGGATGCAACCACATACAGGGAATAATCCTTTGTATAATCTGGTGGTTGTAGCACAGGTGCATGCATAATAGCGTGTTTGAGGTTGTTGAATGTGTGTTGTGCCAATTCATCCCAAACAAAGGGGGTATCCTTTTTCAATAATTGCATGAAACCGTGTGTCTTTTCAGCATAATTGCAAATGAAACAACATAAAAACTTTTCCTTCCCTTACAAACTTTGGAGTTTGGTAACGTTGGTGGGGGAAGGTAGAACCAGGATGGATTCAATATTCATAGGATCAATACGGATGCCATCCTTGGACACAATGAAACCAAGAAGTCAGTCGGTCTCAACACAAAAAAAACACTTATGTTGATTTAATCAAATGTTAAAATGGTGACATCTGAGAAAAATGGCGCTCAGAAGATCAACATGGTGATATCGTTGCTTTGAATGAGAAGGAATATCATCAAGATAAGGTTCAGCAATGTTTTTAATGTTGTGGAAAGCATATGACATGGCACGTTGAAATGTAGCACCAGCATTTTTCAAGCCAAAAGGGAGTTTTCTATAGGAGAAGGTCCCCCATGGGAAAATGAAAGTCGTCCTGTATTGTTGATCTAATGGGAGTATATTGATCTGATTATAGCCATATAAGCCATCCATGAATGAAAAGATGACACTCTCAACACAATTGTCAATAATTTGATCGATGTATAGGGTGGGGAAGTTTTCCTTAGGACACTCCCAATTCAAATCCTGAAAATCAATGAAAACCCTAATAGTGCCCTCATTTTTATTGGCAGGGACTATGTTGGACACTCATTCAGTCAATGACACGTGGTAAATGAAACCAAACCTAATAATTTTTTCAACTTCTTCCTTGATGGTTGTTTATTTCCTTGGTTGGACCCAACGTAACTTCTGTCGAACTAGCATGGCACCAAGATAGGTTTTAATATCGTGAAATATAATATAGGGATCTATCCCTCACATTTATTCATAAGTCCAAGAAAAAATGTCTCTGAATTCCTTAAATAAAGTTGTATAAGACTGTATCTCTAAAGGTGAAGAATCCTCTCCTATCTGGATGTTCTTGAGGATACCAGGTTTCACTAATATATCATCTGGAACAGTTTTGGTAATTTTACATAAATTACCCTCATATTCAACATCACGAGTGAGGATCGAATACTGAGGATCAGTCACTATATCATAAGAAACTGTTGATGCAAATTGTTCTTCTACCATATGGAAATGGGGAAGGAAAGAGGATCGATGGTGATGGTCTTTCCAAAGAATCCCATCTAGGTACATAACCTCCATGATGGATTCATCAGAAGGGACTGTATGCAAAATATAATCTATATACGGGGGGGGGGGGGGGGGGGGGGTTCTCTAGCCAATACGGTAGGTGATAAGGATTTGAAGCCATCAAAAAATGATCGTTGATGCTGGGGTAACTGGTGGTTTGAATAATGTGGTACATTTCCTCAAAAGGACTCTTTGATGTTGATTCAGCAATGGAATTAGGCTTTATCTATGATAGAAGTAGAAATCATGTCCATGGATGTGGACTGCAAAATAGGAGGAGGGTTAGATAACGGAAAGATTCCCATGAGTGAATAAATTTTAATGAGGCCTACTCCAATGTTCTGATATTGGGGGTTCATCAAAAGAGGAATGTTGTTTGTAGTATTCAAGGTGGAATCAGGTGAACAGAAATATAACTGATCAACAATAAAAAATTTCCCCTTGGAATGGGAACTAAACTATCAAAAAAATAGATGAAACAACATCTTGCATAGCATAAAACCAGTTACGACCTAGGATAAGATTGTAATATAAAGGAGCATCAAAAAATTCAACATGAATGGAAACTGATTCTCCCCCCAGTTTGACCTGGAGAGAGGGAAGTAATACATAAGGTTGAAATCTGTGATCATCAAAGGCCTTTAGTGTCGTGGGTGAACGATTAATTTCAGAACAACCAATGGCTCTCCAACAAAACAAAGACATGACTGAGGTGGAGGATCCCTTGTCCAATACAGTACAATGGATGGTATTTCCAAAATATTTTGTATACAACTGGAAATCCAACTGATGTGAGAGCCTAGTTTTAAAATCATCCAACTTGAAAGCGATAATGTTGTTATTTTCAGGATCCAAAGCTCCAAGGGCTGTTAGAAAATTCTTTTGTTGTGTAGGACATGTTTGGATTACCTCAAGAGCTGACATAATGCAATATGATTGTGCCAGATATTCTACTATATTATAGTACTGGGCAGCACGTGCATTAGTGTTATAGAGAGAAACTTCCTATGGCTTGGGGTACCATGACAGACAACTTGACACCAGAAATCAATCTTTCCCAATATGCAAGAGAAACCAAACATATAACACTAAGGGATACCGAATCATACCTTATTCTGGATGATTGAAGTTGTTATAATAATCAACCCGTAGTTACCCATATTTGACATTAACTAAATCACGTTTGTCTTATTCCTAGAATCCTAGATTCCCTCTCTATGTTAGTTGACTTCTACATGTTCCTAGAATTCAATGCTTGCTAAAATAGGTCATGGAGCGCTTTGGAATCATCCTAGAAACATATTTATCATGTCTTGTTTAGCGCTGGTTCCTTAAAGCTCATATCTGCTTTTCCTAAAAGTTGCCTTGCTTTACAGCAGTTTTAAGGCATAAAGGAAAAACTAGTCTAGTGGAACTTGCCTTGTTCTTTTGACCACATCATCCTCCTTCCTTTTCTCCATACAAAAGCATGAATGAGTTTTTTTTCCACCACTTATTATATTTCCCACTTGCTTTAGCTAATTCGTGAGGATCTTCATGGATTTGGAAAGTCCTTTTTGCACCTATGGGGGATTTGACTTGTTTTAGTAAGCATGTTTTTTGACCAATTCGAATCGAAAACTAGTGATTTCAAATATATCATGTAATTATATATTTGAGTAGCCTATTACTTCATATGGTTGGATAATGTACACTTATTCAATATAGGATTAAGTTATGCTCCAATTCCAGTCTCCTTTTGTGTGAATTTTGCATGTTTGATTAGCAATTTTGTGAGTGTAATTGATCTATATCTTGGGTTCAATTTCCACATGGTATCAGAGCCTTTTTATATTTATCTCCATAGGTTTTACATCACTGAATGGGAGCACATTCTGCTGACTGAAGGGCAGAGGAGTTGAGATATGGACCAATCTCAAAGGATCATCTTGACTCCATTCAATTTCTCCGAATGGAAAGATGAGATGGAGATATTGTTGAGAGTGAAAGGTCTCCACAGGTTACCATGGCTACTGAGGTAGATCCCAATGCATCTATAGAGAAAATCAAATGGTAGAACAAGAGGGATGAGGCCTATGGTCTTTTGTGTCTGAGTATTTCAAGAGACCTCCTCTTTCATCTTGATTCATTGACATCCCCTAATGAGGTGTGGAGAAGATTGAAGATATTTTTGGAAAGACAGATGAGATGAGAGGACATCAAATCGAGAATGAATTGATCTCCTTGAATCCTAGTAGCTTCAAATATCCTTGCAACTCTATTTTACCAAGTTTAAGGCCCTTGTTTTGCATTTAAAACAATGTGGGATTGAAAAGAAGGAGCAACTAGTTTTGACCATTCTCTAAAATATTGGTCCTGACTATTCAATGTTTGTTTCGGCCTTCTATGGCACTAAATTGATAGCTCGAACCTGGAAGATGCCTAAGCTTGTTGGGTTCATGGAATCCCTCACTCAAGAGCAAGATAAATTGGTGATGATGGGCACCATCAAAACTTCCAAAGACCAAGCTTTGGTTTTTGGATATTTGAAGGTGGATTCAAAAAGTAAGAAAAAATCTAAAAATCCACCTAAGAAAAAGAGAGATAAGGCAAAGTCTAAAGAGGAGTCCTCGGGCTCCAAGAAGAACCCCTAAAAGAAGAAGAACAAAGGAGAAATGAGCAAGTGCGCATACTGCAGTAAGGGCTATCATCCTGAGAGCTCTTGCATGAAAAGGTAGATAGACATGTTGACCTAAATCCTGGAAAAGAACAACATCTCCCTTCCTGATTGCTCAAAGAAGAGAGAAGGAGGATCAAATTCAGAAGACAAGGAGAGAGTACATGCCTTGGTTGCTGGCACCTTAAGATCACCTAGTTTCATCATTGATTATGGAGCTTCCAGACATATGGTTTCAACAAAAGAGATATTTTCTTCTCTTGACATGTCGAAAGGTCCACCAATATTTTTGGGAGAGAATTCTCTGACTAATAGTATGGGAAAGGGTAGGATTGATCTTGATCATGGTAATTTCAATAATGCGTTGTATGTTCTAGGTCTTACCTCTAATCTCTTGTTAGTGTATCAGATGAATCACACTCAGGCTCCAAAGAAAGTGAGTCTTCTCCCCCAATGAATTTTAAATCACTGATATTTTGAATGGTAAAGTCATAGCAAATGGTGTTGTTGATCACACTTCGAAGGTATACAATTTTTCCCATTTTCTACCCTACTCAAACCCCTATGCTCTTCTTACTCATGCTAATGAAGCAAGCAAGCTTTGGCATGAAATATTTGGACATCTTAACTACAAGTATATTTTTGATTTGAGTGACAAAGACATGGTCATAGGGTTACCAAAGATCAAGCTTTCTAAGGGAGTCTGTCAAGGTTGTATCCTAAGAAAACACCCAAAGCACAAGTATGAGAGAGCTAGTCATGAGAGAACCTCTGCACCTCTTGAGTTGATCCATAGTGACATTGCTGGTCCATTCGATCATATGTCCATGATCCAAGCCAAATATGCACTCACCTTCATAGACGAATTTTCCAGGTATTGTTGGGTTCACTTCCTAAAAGCATAAGTCTGAATTTTTTGACCTCTTCAAAGTATTTAGAGCCTTGGTTGAAAACCAGTCTGGGAGGAAACTCAAGATCCTTATATCTCACAATGGTGCTGAGTATGTCAATTCTAAGTTCATCCATTATTTCAATGATGTAGGTATCCAGATGCAACATTCTATTCCTTACACACCATAGAAAAATGGTGTTGCTGAGAGAAAGAATAGATCACTCAGTCATGAAGGAGATGGAAACTTGCATGATGGAGGCTAGAAATTTGCCACCAAAGTTTTGGGCCGAGGCTATAAACTATGCACCCTATATCTAGAATATGGTGCCACATAAGCATCTTGATGGTATGACTCCTTTCGAATCTTGGTGTGGGCACAAGCCAGATGTGACCCATTTCTGGATTTTTGGTTCAAAGGCTTGGGCTAGAATTCCAACTAAAAAGAGGAAGGCTTTGCAACCCCAAAGCCAAGAGTTCCTATTTGTTGGGTATTCTGAATATTCAAAAGGGTACAAGCTGATCAACTTGAGAACTAACAAATCTTTCATTGAAATAAGTGTTCATTTCAAAGAAGAGCCTTTAGCAGCATTTGAAGTTGGAGAGTCCTCTTCACCACCACAACCATTGATTGTAAGTGAAGAGACTAATGAGTTTGCTGATTCTGATATTTCTAATAATGATCAATTAATTGCATATCCTAACATCCCTACAAGACCAAATTGGTAAGCAAGGACCATTCATGTAGCTGGGGAACTAACTGGAAATCCTAATGACACTAGGACGACTAGATCTCAATTTGAGAGTTCCCTTTGTGTGAAAGATCCACTCTTTACTGAAAAATGTTATTTGATGATATATTCTGATCCACATACATATTAATATGCATCACATGATCCAAGATGGAAAACAACCATGAAATAAGAATTCAGCTCGCTCCAGAAGAACAACACATGGGAACTGGTTGATCTCCCCCCAGGGAGAAAGCTAGTGAAGTGTAAGTGGATCTTTAAAACTAATTTTTCTGCTGATGGTTCACCTTTGAAATATAAGGCAATATTGGTAGCCAAGGGCTACTCTCAGGTACATGGTATTGACTACAATGAGACGTGGCAAAGATGGACTCCATAAGGCTTGCTCTAGCCATTGCAGCTTCGACGTAGTGGGAGGTACATCAGATGGATGTAAAGTGTTCCTTTATGAATGGAGATCTGAATGAAGATATTTATATGACAAAACTATAATTTGTTGTATCTAATCCATCTTTAGTGTCCAGGTTAAAGAAATAATTGTATGGGCTCAAGCAAGCCCCTAGGGCTTGGTATGCCAAGATTGATGGCTTCCTGCTGTCACTAATTTTTGTTCAATGCAAGTCTGATCCTAATGTCTATTTGAAGCTGATTCATGGTTCTTTAATGATTATTTTTCTCTATGTGGATGACCTACTGATTACAGGAAGTTCAAAGAAAGATATTTCCTCCTTTAAGGATGCAATGAACCATGCCTTTTCTATGACATATTTTGGGATTGTTGAGCCAATTCTTGGGTCTTGACATTGCTCAATCCCAAAATGGAATCATGGTTCATTAGTCAAATTATGCTTCATATTTTCTCACCAATTTCAGCATGAAATATTGCAAGCCAAGCAAGACTCCATTCCTTTCAGGAGTTAAGCTTGAAGAAGTAGGTTCTTCTCCTATGGTAAATAATACACTGTATAGGAAAGTGATCGGTTTTTTTCTTTATTTTACACATACTCAACCTGAATTATATTATTCAGTTAGTGTGGATTAAAGATACATGGATCAGCCTTGTGAGATCCATTGGAGATCAGCCAAGAGGATCCTAAACTTTGTTCAGGGAACAACGACTCATGGGATTTTCTACAAAGCAAAATTTGACTTAGATCTAGTTGGATTTACTGACAGTGATTGGGTAGGTGACAACATAGATCAAAAGTATACCTCGGGATATGTGTTCATGCTTGTATAAGGACCAATCAGCTGGTCAAGTAAGAAGCAGAGTGCCATAGCATTCTCATCTACAGAGGCAGAGTATAGAGGAGTTGTAAATGCAGCTACTCAATGTTTATGGTTGCAGGGGATACTTGGAGAATGTGGTTTCGAATAAGAGTTTTCAATAGTCATCTATTGTGACAATCAAAGCACCATTTGAATCTCCACTGATCCAGTTCAAAGACAAAGAACCAAGCACATTGAGATCCATATGCACTATATCAGGGAGCTTGTGCATGATGGTACCATTTCTCTACTCTACTGCGCATCTTCAGAACAAGTAGCAGACATATTCACCAAAGTATTCTGTGAGAAGACCTTTAGTAATATCAAATCACTACTGGGGATTTCTGGTCATGTGGTGAAGAATGATTGATGACAAGATTTCCAAAATTTTGTTTTCCTGTCCATGTTTAAGGGAAGATTTTCCCACTGGGTTTTTGCCTCTTTCCTTGGTTGTATGGACATGCAGTATGTAAAAGGGTGACTAAGGCTTTTTTCTAGGCCCTATAATTTTTTGATATTTACTCATAAAGTTAGGCTTAATGGGGGTTATTAGAATAATCAACCCATATTTACCCATATTTGACATTAATTAAATCATTTTTGTCTTATTCCTAGAATCCTGGATTCCCTCTCTATGCTAGTTGACTTCTACATGTTCCTAGAAGTCAATACTTGATAAACTAGGTCATGGAGAACTTTGGAATCATCTTGGAAACATATTTAGCATGTATACTTTATTCATGGTTCCTTAAAGTGCATATCTGCTTTTTCTGAAAGCTTCCTTGCTTTATAGCAGTTTTAAGGCATAAAGGAAAAGCTAGTCTAGTGGAACTTGCCTTCTTTTTTTAACCAAATCATCCTCTTTCCTTTTCTCCATACAAAAGCATGAATGATTTTTTTCCACCACTTATTAGCTTTTCCACTTTCTTTAAATAATTCATGAGGATATTCATGGATTTGGAAATTCCTTTTTACACCTATGGGGGATTTGACTTGTTTTAGTAAGCCTGCTTTTTGACCAATTCAAATAGAAACATAGTGCTTTCAAATATCCTTTCTAATAATATATTTGAGCATCCTATTACTTCATATGGTTTGCTAATGTACACTTATTCAATACAGGATTAATTTATGATCCAATTTCAGTCTCCTTTTGTGTGAATTTTGCATGCTTGATTAGCAATTTTGTGAGTGTAATTGATCTATATCTTGGGTTAAAATTCCATAGAAGTAGATCCCCATTGATATTTTTCAATTCATGCTTCCATTATCAATTCTCTCTCAACAACAGAAAACAAGACAAGAATACTCTATAATAATGTGCTACACCTACTCTAGCATATATATTCAACAATGTATAAGCAATTAAATACATCCATGGATTCAATATTCATATTAAAATGCACATAATTGGTCAGGAAAAGATATTTCTATTAATAAAATTATAGATTACAATAGTGACAACCTGTGTCGGCACATCTACAAACCAGAGAAACCGAGTCCTCCACCACCTCAATCCTCCATCTCTCGATAGCAAGCTCACAAAGCAAAGGAAATCTTGGGAAGATCATAGAGTGATCCAAAGGGACAAAGGGATGTAGTCTCAAGTATAAGAAAACTGAGGCAGCAATGGATTATAGTTTCTTTGCTATTAAATTCCTCCTCTTCAGTGTATCCAAGGGGTTCCTTATATAGCACTCCAAAAGGGTAATGGAGGGTTGAATCCGAGTGATCTCAAGGCATATGGAAGGCCAAGAGTCAAGATCTTTGGAATCATATGAGGAAAACTCCATAAATATTTGGGATTATGCACACATCTGGATGTACACGGGTTTGAGGTCAAAAGTCGTGTGTACACGTGAGTATGGGTTTAAAAGTCGTGTACAACAATATACAGGTATTTTTTAGGGATGATCTTTGAAGATCAAAGGATAATATAAGTCCATGGTTTCTAAAGAGTCTGCATATGGACAGGGAAGGTTGTAAATATGTGATCAACCATGTGTGGTAAAATTAGCTATAACATATGCCCCCTAATGTGTGAGGTTAGAGGGGTAACATGATGGCTGAAATACATTATAAAATATATCCCAAAAGTGGAGTAATGAAGACCTAGGTGAAAGAACCATCCACTCATCAGTACAATACAATAATCAATTGCTGCATGTGACTACAAATACATACATCAGTCCCAGATACATAAGAGTACAATGGGCATGATTAGGAATGATATACAAAGTGTCATGTGTGGTCATCGTCACGTACAATATACAATATATCAGAGTCTCCAAAGTGGATGAAGATTTAAAATAGATCAAGATCTCCATAATGGTTGAAGATATACAATGGATCAAGATCTCCATAGTGGCTGAAGATATCTAATATACACTGGAATCAAATCATGAGAGATGATATCTCATGAACAATGGCACAATCAATGAGGTAGCATACATGGAATGCCACCAAGCTGGAAGGTCTTCTACACGAAGCACTACGAGTACATGTCCTAATATGTGAATAGATGTGTCGAGGTCAAAGATATTAATCCATTCTCTAATTACCGTTCATTAATGTATATCGTTAACAGACACGATATCACCCACCGATAATGAAAATGGGAATCAAGGTACAGAGTGCAATCTAACAAGTGTGAATAGAGGTGTTGAGGTCAAACACTTGGAAGAATCCATCAATTAGAGGACATTGATGTATTCACAAAACTGTTGATGGTGAGAGAACCTACCACTAATGACTGTAAGTCTCAAGGCACTCAAAGGACTCTAGAATCCTATTCCAAAATAAATGATCTGAATTCGATGGAATGGAATCCGCTGGAAGGAGGGAATTAATGCATCCCCCATCAACCAACACGAGGTACTCAACAATGCTATATAATGTGGAAGAACTTGGACAACATGCACATGAACCAGTAATAGTACCGGGAATGGCCGACATGCAAAGTCAATATAACTGAGTAATGATTGACTCATGCTTCAACTTCCTTCGAACAAGAGAATAAGGCAAATGGTGACTGAAGGTAGCCAACATGGAATCAATATGAAGACTAGGACATATCTGTGACACAGGAGGCATCAATAGAGGCTCCATAGGGACTGGAATCTTAACCAGTAGGTGGAGATAAAATCAGAGTAACAAGTATAGCTCTTAAAGTAAAACCAATAACCCAACCAATGGATGTGATATACAATGCTTTGTTTGAAGGCAACACGGCTTGACTGCTGCCAAAGATAACATATTTTCCTGTTCGGCTTTTTATTTTTTTAGTTTTTTTTGGACTTTTTTCAGATATTATGAAAAGCTTGAAAAAAGAATAAAAGTGCTTTATAGTACAAATCTAGGAGGATACGAGTGTCAATGAACAAGAAAACTAGTTCCAAGTAGTGGAACATGCCTATGCTCAATGCAAGTATATATGTGCAGGATAACGACACTCGGGGGAAGGTCTCTTCTTGATAAAAGAGGTGATCAAGCTACAAAATATATGTAAAAAGGCTCTGCTTGTCTAGACATGAGACAAGATCGGGCTATATGGCTGATAACTAAAAGTCAGGGAGACATCATAAAGCTCAAGAAGGAAAGAAAAACTCATGAAAATGAAATTTACAAATTGATGTATACAAGGGAGTCCCGAGGGAAAGGCCAGCATAAAGTTCAAGAGGAGTATGAAGCTCTTGCTCAAAGACATGGCGGTCCTAAAAAGGGACTCCCATAACCTAAAGGAGAAATGTCAGCATGGGAACCTGTTGAGTCCTGGAAAATCGCAGGTAACAACAGTAGGGATTCTCCCCAATAAGCGTTCCCAATTAGCTCGTTATTGTTTGGTATGGGGAATCCGTTCAGTTTACGATCCAGCTACCGTAGGTCAAGTAACGGTTAAAGATTATTTTACTGGTTGCGGCCTGGTCCACCGTTTAAGTGTATTTTTTAGTTTTATGTTTAGGTATGATATGCAAGTGCCTAGCTAAGTGCAGTCGATAGAGATAATGAAGAGTGTCACAATGTGATGCACAGGTTCTTACCTCTCGTCTTACCTCTTTTGCTTCTAAATTATAAACAAAGAAATACTAACTAAGACTATCTAACCTATCCCTAGGGAGCAATACTATGATTAATAATGAGTAATGTACTGTATAATATGCATTTAGAATACTACAGATAGTTGTTTATATTTTTGAATACATGCATATGAGTAGACAGAAAAACAAAGAGATAGCTCATTGTCAATTGAAACATTCATTACTTAGATAAGATTGTGGAAATTTCACATAAATAAACAGGAGCATATTCAGAACATGAAATAATTCATGAGTTAGAATGATCTCACAGTTCATAGAAACAATCTGAAACAAAAGTATTTCACATTCAACCAGTCTATGTTAAGCATTTGAAACTCCACAGTGCTTTCTCCAGTCGAAAATATAAACTCTTTATTATAAGATTAAATAGTTCTTCTTACAATAACATTGCACAAAGATAGTCTAAAAAAAGTTTCTCTTTACATATAATTCTCCTTTATTTATACAAAAACAAAAACTCTTGAACTGCCCTCTTTGCCTTTTGGGATTCCCCTAACCTTTCCTTTCCAAAATTTTGTCCTTTAGTGCAGGGACTCAAAAAAGATAAATACAATATATACAAAATTAATAAATAGTCCAACTAGGATGGCCCATATTTCTCATTCATAAATTTCTTCCACACATTGGCATCTGCTACTATGTTTTCAAAACCAGAAGATTCTAGAAATCTGATAGTAATCTCATTCTTAGAAGCTTGATATTTTATATTCACCATTCTGGCTGGGATCAGTCGAAGCTGGTCTTCCAATAAGTGATTTTTGACTAATGCCTATGCTATTGCAGTTTTGAGCACTTGTTCATCCAATCCCTTGACTAGCTGAATAGACTATTCATCCTCCTGCCATCGTTCCTGCAATTGATTCAAAAACATTTCATGATCGGGAAGCTCTTCTAACTTCTTTTTAGCAGAGATCTGACACAGATGATAAGTTAGAAGAACTTTCCTATAGAATTTTGTACAAACACCTTTTGTCCTCTTAACTATATTTACTAACTCTTCTGCTGCTTTACTTGCAAACTCAGTCAACTCATATTCCATCTTTATTGTTTCTAGGTACTTGATAGGTACACCTGCTGGAGGTTCCTTATTTTTTTATAACCAAGTCATTTGTCCCTGTAGAGCTTCCAAGATGTCTTATGCCCTATCCAAAAAATAAGAAGCTGTATTTATAATTTCCTCCATCCTTATTTCTATCTGCTGAACCTTTAACCTCTCTTTCGCCATCTGAATCTGCATTTCATGAATCTTATTCCTTAGTGTAAGCGCGTGATTATTCAAAGGTTCAACATCTTCCTTCTGCTCCATAGTTGTCTTCAATGAGACTTCTAGTGAATTTTTCTAATTTTCCAAGGCTACTACCTGAGGCTCATACAAATTAGCTTTCCCTTCTGCAGTAGCCTTTTACAACTCCATTTCTGTCACTTTATCTTTTAACTTTCCCTTTTCTTGATTCAACTCTTCAATTGACAATTTCAGATTATTTCTTTCTACCTTCTTTGTATTTCTTCTTCTTCTTTTCTTTTCTTTTCTTCTTCTATATTCTTTGCCGCCTCTTCAGCTGTCTTTCTCTTTTCTTCTTCTTCGGCTCACAACCAGTCCTATGCTTCTTGTGCTAACCTGTGAGCTTCTTCCTACCTTTTCTTTACTTCTTCTTCTTCTTCTTTCATTTTTAGTTTATCAGCATCTTTGCCTTTCCCACCAATAGTAGTTATCTTTTGTTTGAATCTTCTCCTCAAATCTGTCATGTTTTGAGCATTCCGGAAGACCTCTTAATATTTATCCCATAAATCTGCATACTCAAAATGCACTCTAACTGCTGTGCAATAATCAGCAAATTTATCCTCACAATCATTCCTATGGAAACTCATTTCACCGAAGTGAAAATACTCTAGTTCCTTAACAAATTCCACTGCAGTTTTTACCTTGGAAAATTTGTAACTCCCTATAAAAAGGGGGACTGTAGGATATACTACCTTCTTCTGTTCAAATAGGAAATTTCTCACTACGTCAATGTACAACTATCTCACAGCCTCTTTATGGATCACATAGTTTGTATCATGCCTAGGTAGAAGGGAAGGAGCACTTAAACCACCACACATTCTTAAATACAAGCCCTCTTCTGTCAAATAATAGTTCTTGCTATTTTGCACAACTTTCAGAGCTTCCTCTGACATATAATTACATTCTACCAAGAAAATCAATGTATACAATGGCATAATGAAATTCTCACAAATCTTCTTGTAATGGCTATAATATTTGTGAGCCCAGAATAATGTATAGGCAGCATACACAGGGGCCCAGTCTTTATCTTGTTGGCACTTCAATGCTGGGAATGGCTGAGTACATAAAATGCAATCAATTAATATTGAAATTATATAAAATTATGTCTTATTCTGGGACACTCCTCCCAATGCTGCACTTATACAAGCTAACAGGCTATTGGACACTATATTTTCCCAATTAAAGATTGTACCTTGGGTGGTGACAAAAAATATCACTAGTACCCAACCTATTATAAATATTTTTCCATTAGCCCTCCCAAAAATTCTGTTTAACATCAATACAATGAACCTGTATGGAGTGCAGAGGGTTGATGTCTCGTACTCTCCGGAAGGCCTCATATGGAAGTTTTTACATGGGATCATCACTTTTTTTAACTGTTTCCACCATATCTAGGTTGAGCTCTTTCAAGCAACTCTCAATCAAATAGGTTTGTGGTGTTGGCAAATTATAAGCCATGGATACTTAGGCTGGGCTATATGCAGCATAACCCTGCCTCTCGGTGTTGGACAGTATCATCCTCGTTACATCTGCCCTTGGGAGAATCCACCCTATCACCTCTAAACAAGGGAAAAGTTCAGGTCCAGTAGCCACTTTCATAATGGTTGATCTCTCAATGTTGGCATATATAGGCATATCTTCGAACCTAGCTTCTGGAACACTCTAGTTTGAAATCATTCTATATACCTCTCCCCATTTATACTCTGGCTCAACTCCAATAATGGATTTAGTATCTTCATAAATAACCTCAATTCTGGTTATTATCTCTACTTCTGGTTCTTCCTCAGTTGCTTGGTCCTTCTTTTTCTTCTTTCGTGGCATATTGTTGTGCTGATGATTAGCCTGTACTGATCATGCAAAAATAGCTTTAGTCCATTTGCTTAAGAAAACTATGTATTGAAAGCAACAACAAAAAAACCAGAATATTACCATCCCATCAATATGCATGCTGAATAATTTTTCTCTTATCAAAACCAATGGTCCTTTTGGATGAGAAGCTCTAAAAAACAAGAAAATTGCAAAACCTATATTCCCTAAGTCTACGAAAAACTTCTACTTGGGAAAACCCTATATCTTCACAACACCCCTGCGGCTAAGGGTATAAATATTAGCTGAGAGAAAAACCTTAAAAAATATGGACCACTAAAACCCTAAAACCCTCCTCTCATCTACGCATTCCTCCTACATCCCATGGAAAGCTACCGCTGCTCAAAACATGGTCGCGCAGCCTAGGATTTAAATTGGTTCAAGAACGAAAGGGGCGGTGCAGATGGCAAAATGCTCGTCTACACCTTGCCCTTGCTTTCCAAACAATTGTGAAAGATGCACTCATGGCCGCTGAAAAATAACCATAGAGACTGGGTGAGAAAAGGGTCGGCTGAAATGAAACAATGTTAAAAAATAGACAGGTTAAACCTTAAATAAAGAAAACCCATCGCTGTTATTTACAAAACCCTCGCGGAAAAATAAATACCTAACCCCAATTGGACATGTGGGTAAAATGAAACAATGCTGAGAAAAATAAAATAATTAGGAGAATCCTACCTGGAAAAACTCTATAGAGGACCTAGACAAACAATGACCTCCACAGGTAAACAAATCATCCAAATAGTTGACAGCTACGCAGACTCCAATGGGAAACCAACATGCTGATAATGACACTTCATACAAACTCTACGGCTTTATAAGCTCGACCGTGAGATAGGTAAGTTAACCTGGCGAGAAAGAAAAGATAACCCTACGTTGGAAACATGCTCCTGGGAATACCCGCAATGTTGGATCAATTTAGCGCTTCATACCCGGGACGTCAAATGGAAACACACATCGGCAGGAGAAATCACTAACTTATCTCGGTATCGGCAATAACAACGTTAAGTTGCAAATAGATCCCGCACTACGCTTCCACAACATTGGCTGGCAGCATCACTAAATCCTCGGCTTATTTCAACAGACACAACTGACGATGATAACTTTTCACCAACTTAATCGGATATTGAGGAAGGATAGGAAAAAGGAGACCCGACTCATTAGAACTGCTCCAGACTAGGCTTTGAGAAGATCAAAAAACTGCCTCCAATACAATAGACAAAACGACATCTGATATATCAAAGAAAAATTCGGAATGCTCCCGATGGGAATATCAGGGAGCTAGTCAACTATGCATCCAATGCATCAGAAACTTAGTCAACTATACATCCGATATAAGCAGAAAAACACTCATTTTTTTCAAAAAAATCAAGTCCCAGACAAACTTTGATAAATTCATGGGATTCCTTAAACCTTCTAAATACTAAAAGAAATAAGGGGGGGACCCTGAAAATTAAAAAAAAAATTGGGGAAAATAGTTGCAGCTGCAATAGAACTAAATGCAATATAGAATCTAACTAGGGTACCCATGTATAGGAAAGCTCTACCATTCACATTACTCCACTTCTAACAGCAGCATGAAGGTTTCGTGACATCATGGAATGGGTTTGTACCTAAGGTTAATATGAAACGGTCATAAGGTCATGCAAAATGCAAGTGGATGTGAAATCCTAACCTATATGCTAGTTCAGACATCGTACCTATAATAAGCACGAACGGATCAAAGACTCAGATAGAGTGTACAAAAATGGACCCTACATGACAACAATATTATTCCAAAACAACTGGAAAGAGTCAGTAAAGAGTCCAAACTATAGGATATAAGGAAGACTGATCATGACAAATGCAATAAAAGGAAACAGTGTTTTGGATGATGGGACATAAAAATGAATGCAAATTGTAGACCCAATGTTCATGTATCCACTACCACCCCTGTGAGGGTATCCACTAGTGTAAGGACTGAGTGAAGGGAATAAAAATCCTCCACAAATGGAGTAGAAGATGTAATGTGACCATTCCCAAATCCATGATCACGGTAAGGGGCTGTGATGCCCCCAAGTCTAACACCAGGGTCCATACTAGGTCTAAGGAATGGTGATAGGATACCAGGCATGCTGAAAATAAAAGGATCCGAACTCAAGAGAGCATAAATATACTCAAGTAACCACGATCCCAAAGACCAACTAGCACACAAATAACACACTTCTAAGAGAATATACATCCAAAATGCAAGCAATACAAGGGGAGGATAAGTGAGCTCCTGAATGCAGTAGGTATTCCTAGCCTAGGAGAGACTCGAGACTCCCATACACTACAAGTGGAGGTATGTAACCAATAATAGTGTCCCTCAGCTTCAATGTGTAAATTGACTGTGTTTTCCAACCACTACTTGGCTAGGACACCTACAAAATAACCTCTACAAGTACCCCCTGCGACACCTAGGTAAAGAAACTAAGGTCACCTCAATATAACTAATGCTCAGGCAGACAGTCGCAAGTGGGATCGATCATATGGGTAGGGTAACAAAGCTCAAAACTATCAAAATAGCCCCTAGATACGAATAGGATCCTAGAAATATCTCTAACACTCACAGAAAGTGACCAGGGGTCATCCCAATCACAATTGTGTGCACTGCCTCATGCTTAACTCCTGTGTAAGAGGAGTGTCCTGAGAAACACTGATTATACCAAGGGTTTCTCTCTCTCACCTGGACAAACACCTAATTGTTTGTGTTTAGTAGTCTTGGAGAATTGACTCACAATGAACTATTCCAAGACCCTAAAACCTAATCTTGTTGATGCACCCTATAAAAGAAAAAGCGTAGTAATTCATTTTATTAAGCGATGATTTTAATTGGCTGTGATTACTCAAAAGGAAATGGTCATGCAACTAATGAAGTTATGACTCAGTAGTGAACTAAATATGCACACCTAACAAGCAATGCCAAGTGCACTTGTGTAGAATGAAAAACAGGGTATGCCACTACATGAGATGCATGTAAAATTATTCCTTTCTGAATTCCAATGCAATCCTTCCTATATGAAAGCTTAAACACAGCTCTCATCCAAGCAATCCAATGCAAGTAACTCCTTAAATCCATATGCGAGATGCAAGTAATAATGCAATTATTTTGTATTTTCAATATAAAAGAATGAAAATGAAATAAAAGTCATTAAAATTCTTAGTCTCTGTAGCAAGCATAAAACACAAGGCAAGCAAGATTCTAATACAAAAAGACTAATGCACTAATGGAAAAACAAAAAAGGAGATAAATGACTAGAACTATTTTTAAAGAAAAATCAATGAAAAAACGGTCTCTGGTCACAAAAGAAGCAGTCAATAGACAACATCAGAACCCAGGAAGACCCATCCACACTCACAACCCACCCAGCAACTTCCCACAACATCAAAATCAACCAAAAGGGAGGATGTACGCGACTGTATAAAGAACAATAGTGTATGTACACAACTTTTGGTCAAAAACCTACATGTATACGCATATTTTGGACAAAACCCTACATGTACACGACTTTTAGCCAAAAACCTGCATATATAGATAAGAAAGTGGTAAAAAGAAGGAAAAGGTTCAAACCACTCAAAGGGAGTTGTTAACCCAAAAAATCCATCACTCATCTCTACATGGCCTACACCACCCAAGGACACCCATGCACGGCCCTCATTTCACCCCATTGGACTCCCACACCCTCAAAAAGGCTTAAGAATGAGCAAAAGGGCTTAACAACCCCCAAAAAGAGCCTAAATAGTTCTCCTAGGGGATAAAGCCTCCAAAAAGGGGCTAAAACCCCTCAAAGGAGATAAAAACCCCACAAGGAGCTAAATATAAGGTAGAAGGGGCTAAAAGCCCAAAAAAGGGGCCAAAGCCCCAACCAGGGGCTTAAAACCCTAAAAAGGCCCAAAAAAGCTATAAACAGAGGGGTGGGGGTCACTCTCAAAACACTTCTCCCTTGCATACTATTATCCTTCCCAAGTGGATGCCTTGAGACCCTTTGTTTTTCAAGCCACCCACACTCCCTCTCATCCTTCCTCCCCCTTGAGCCATAGCTCCCCCATTACCAAGAGAGGTGCTTCTCCAAGCTAGGGCATGGTGGCCCATTCCATCAAGAGAAGGTATAACTTGTTGTTTTGTTTTGTTTATTTGATTTTATCTAATCCATTGTTTGTTTTTAGGTTTCTAACATGTTCTTGCAAGTTGTTGGAGCTAAACCCTAACCATGTTTGCAGAGGGGTTTCCATCTCTTCTTTCTTTGTTGTTCTCTATTTCATTTCTGTTCATTTTTTGAATTCATCACTAGGAACCTATCCTTCTGTCCTATAGATGGAAGGTAGCCATTCCTACCCTGTAGCAAGGGAGAAATCCATACTACAGAATTGGCGACCATACCAAGTCGATCCCATAGGATCCCTGGGTCTATTTTGCCAAATTTCAATTTTTAGTTCAGTTTTTTCCCTAGTTTAGTTTTCTAATTAAATCTAGCTTAGATTCTTGTTTATTTACATTTTCAATTACTGCCGAGCCTCCATAAGGCAAATCCGAGTCCATTTGGCCACAGTACAGGTTACTGTCGGCCGGATACTTGGGTTCAAAAAAAATTTCACTTTCCAGAGCATGTCGCTCTTATTGGACAAGGAAAGAGGACCAGGTTGCTCATTTGGGCCTCACAGGTGCGAATAGGTCGCCTATTTAGCCCCAAAAGATGAAACCCCCTTCCAAAAGACAGCCCGCTTTTGTTTGCAAAATCTGAGTGACCCTCTTGCTTGTTTCTGGAAAAATGTGGCGACCCCCTTGCCACATTTGACCCGAAAAATGCGATCTGTCACTTAGAATTCAATTTTTTAATAATTAAGGACTGTCAGTGCGGCTCAGCTGCCTCTGTCCATCCAAACTGTTTTATTTCTGTTTCTATTTATGTTTATGTCAATTTCATTTACAGAAAAAAGTGTAAATTAAATACTTAATGGGTTAATGAACATAGTTTAACTAAAACTCACTTAAAATCAACAATCTTGCTTAACCCTTCCTCCTCTACCCAGTCATCACCCTTCGGGGTATTCTGGGATAAGATCAAGGGCACAACTCGTATAGTAATAGGCACTTCACCTAATATTGTTTGAAGCCACTAAAAACAAGTGACTTAGAAGGTAGAGGGGGTAGAGAAGGAGGGCTTCTCACGGCGCTTAGCGTCCTCCCTGTTGACCAACCTTGCATCCGGAAGGTGACCTATGGATCTACAGATGGGCTTAGTCCCATTGTGTTGAGAGCCCAACACCTTCTCCTGGTTCAACAAGAATATAGGTGTAAGGTAGTCACTTAGTCAGGCTATCACAATTCAGGATTACAAATGGTACATGTCTAAAAAATTTCTGATTACTATTTACTGCTTTCATCCACAATGATATGAACTCTGCAGAATATTCATAAACCATTTGTAGCCACCAGATATAATAGAAAAAAAAAAGACATACACACCATACCATATAAATCAACCCAACTGAGTTCATGACTCTGAGAGAGCCAGTAAAATTTAAAAATCTTTGAGGACATAAGTCCTTGACTGCCTTAACCATGGGAAGTACTTGGGCTCAGCCCAAAAACTCATTTTGAGGAGTACCATGGGAACCCCAAAGTAGCTAGCCGCTGAGAGGAATTGCCAAGCAAAATGGGCAATGACCCCCACCGATTGAGTAGCACGCCCATGAGAAAAAATCCAAGTGTTGTCTTCTGGTAGTCTTGGTGGCCGAGTGACCACCTACAGCTAATAGGAAGCCATTGAAACCGGGGTCCAATAATCATTACCACCATTTTGACATTCAAATTTAACACAATTGATCCTTCACGCTCCTCCTCATGCCTAAGAGGCGAACCACCACAGTTCGGGTCATTAAACTGACATCGTTGAGACCATTCTCGATGACCTCCCACACCATCAGAAGGCCACACAACCTCTGATTCAAATTTAGACCCATATCAGTCTAAACTAGACCTGTACACTGCACCATCAAGCCCCATGGCTGGTGCAAACCCAGATCCATTTTCCAGCATAGCAATTACTAGTGGACCCATGTCCACACCAAAAACTATCACCAACAACCCTGCAGGTGGCCCCAACACGGTTATGCAAACCGTGATAAGTCAGCTGCCACCACCCATATTGACCAATCAAGTTGTCCCACTTGCAACACATGGGGGAAGTGGCCCTTCCACCTACACTGCCCCTCCTATCATACATGGGGGAAGTGGCCCTTCCACCCACACTGTCCCTCCCACCACACTTGGGGGCACTGGCCCATCCACAATGGTGCCAAAAGTACCCCTAGCAATGCAGGTGCATTATGCACTTGCAAACCCCACCACCATGGCTGACCCATCTCACATTAACCTAGGGTCAAACCTCCCTTTCATGGCACATCTCAACTTGCCTGATTTGGCCCAGTTAACAAATGACCCCATCCACCATCAAACTTTTTGGCCTCCCATGCCAACCAAACTACCTTCAAATATTCCCAAGTTTGAAGGGAAGGCAGGGGAGTGCCCCCAAAAACACATCATGGCATTTCATTTATGGTGCTCATCAAACAACATTGTAGATGATTCAATCAGGCTAAGACTTTTCCAACGCACCCTCAGAGGTGCTGCAGCCAAATGGTACATTGAGCTACCACAAGCCAAGTACCTAGATTTCAACTCCCTGGCTTTCATGTTCATACAATATTTCCAACTCCTCATCAAATATGATAAAGGGGTGGAGATCTTGTTATCTTGCCACCAAAATACTGCGACCCACATAACTGACCACATCCATGAGTGGCGGCGATGTCGTAGTTTGTGTAAGATCCAACTTGATGATAGGATCTTCCTGGATTGGTTCCTTAAAACCTTGCTCCCACCTATAGCAAAGGATGTCGCATCTGAATGTCCCCAATCTGAAGAGGAGGCCATATTGAAAGCCCAATAGTTTGATTTGATCTATGCACAGTCTGGGTACCTTTACAATGTCATTCCAGATGCTCCTTATGCGGGTACCTCCTACCGGGATGCACCGGGGGCATCCCATGCTATAGATGGCATCATAGGCTCAGTCTCCCACCAACCACAACATCGTCTGACACCACCTGCATTACCACCACAACAAAGAAACACTGCTAGTGTTTCCTACCAAAACCAAACTCTGGACTATGCAAGAATGATGTCCCAGTCCGGAGCCATAACTTCTTATGCACAACCTGCACCACCACAACAGGCTCAGGCCTTGGCTTGGCCAACACAGCAATATGTGGGACAAATACCCACATTTGTGGCACCAGTACCCACCCAAGTCTACTATGCACCACCAGTCCAAGATATTCAATCCCCCACCCCTGCTCCACCTGCTCTGTTGGGACAAGTGTTTGCACAACAAAATCGTCCCAACCATCCAACCCCCAATATCCAACAAGGGCAAGCCAGAAATAACCGACCCCGGAACCAAGGCAACAATCAACTACAGGGAGGTGGTCAACAACCAAACCCCCTCAACAATGCTGTAGCAAACCGACCAGCCCAAAATACTCCACAACCAAATGCACCGAGATGCAACACCCCATTACATACAAACCAACCATGCACACTCTGTGAGGTCTATGGGTACTACACATTCGAGTGTGCCTTCATGGGTCGCGCTAAGCAGGCCATTAGGAACGAGGTTCAACATGCCACCAACACAACGAACCAAGCCCAACCCAACCCGGCACCACAAGGACCTCCTCCTATGGTGCTCCAAAACCCATTACCAGTCCAAGGATTGGTGGCAACCGCAACCCCTCCACAACCCAATCCCAATGCTCCAGGGGCACCTCCCATGGTAGAAACAGGTGTCCACAACCTACTAGCTATGACAACTGAAGAGGTCAATATACAAACCTGACGAAATCAATATGGAACCAAAACCGAACCCACTGACCCATCAACGACATCTATGTCTAAAACAATCAATGCACCTCTTCAGTTACCCCCTTTCCTACACCCCCCCATACGTCGAGTTACCAATAACGCCATGGCTAGAGCTGCTATTAGCTACATCATAATGGATGATTTCGCCCAAACACCTACCACCATGTCCACTCTTGAGGTACTCAAAATGGGGCCGTAGACCCCTCTAACTCCAAGTTGATCACATTCGACATGGAGAATGGCAAACCACGAATGCCATCAACCATCGCCTTTCAGATCCCAGTGTCTATCTGGAATTTGGTCGTGCACCGATGCATAGTGGATGAGTGGGAATCCATTTGCGTTATGTCTACCCTAGTTTGGCAGAAAATTGGATCCCCAATTCTACAACCATCCTCCACAACTCTGCGGGCTTATGATGGCCATCCCACTAAAGCACAAGGAATCCTCCCCCACGTCCCCATCACATTAGCCGAGAAGACAGTTCTGATTGACATAGAGGTTTTCAACGCTCAATTAGACTATAACCTTCTCCTTGGAAGAATTTATATGTATGTCATGAGAGCCATAGCATCAACTTTCTTCCGTCTCATGATGTTCCCCCATGAAGGGAAAATCGTGACGGTTGACCAACTGACTTATCATGATCCACAAGGGCTAACGACACCTGCCAATGTTATCCCTAAGATCAACACCATTGATCTGCAAGGGATGACCACACATGTGAATGTTATCCCTACGGTCAACACCATGGTTGACAACATACCGGCCTCCCCATTGTTGAATGTGGGCCCTAGGTTGTTTGCCGATACCACCATGATGGCTCTTTTCCCCTTAGTGTCACCACCACTGACACCAAATGAGATTGCGGACTTGTGCATGCTCTCATCCAGCACCACTGCACCCAAACAACAACCACAGCTATAGTCCCAACCGCAACCACAACATCGTCCGTATCCGCAACATCAATAGCAACCGCAACATCATCCGCAGCCGCAGCATTATCCACAGCCGCAACCACAACCTCACCCCCACATACAACCATGAGGGAGTTATATGGGCTCCTCTCCAATCCATACAATTCCCTTCCTCTTTCCCCCGCCTGGTGTCATGAGCAAGGCAGTAATGGCCACACTAAACCTACCCAACTTTACATTGGGAATTCTTGTGTGGTATCTTGATCCACCAACTCAACCACCAATGCCCCGGGTAGTCTTAACCCCCATGCAACCCATTGCAGTCGAGTCTCATCCTCCACCCGGCTCGCAAAAACCAGCCACCACACCCGCACTGCCCCACCCAAAAAGGGCTAGGGGAAAGAATGCAAAAGCTACTACAGAGCCTCGACAGATCCCGCCTTGCACCATCTACAAAGAATAGGGCCATCCGACTCAGAACTGCCCTGAGATTCCAATGATATGCACACATTTGGATGCCATGGATACAACCGAAAACCTCCCAGTGGTTGAACTTCCAAGTGCACCAATAGTAAGAAACAAGTCACTGAGAACAAACCATGCTTACGCCCTCTGCGGTTTGTATGGACACTATTCTCACCATTGCCAAGACTTTCCTGAGTTTCGAATAGCTTTAGCTGACCTTCATCAACATTCCCTTGAATCTGATATCACCCTGATCGAAGAAGTTCACCCCCTACCTCCTTCTTCAGACACCATGTCCATTTCTACCGACCCGCTCATCTCCACCTCCAACAACAATCCATCAGACCTATCTCTTTGTTGCTTCCGCAATGATGAGGAGATACTTGAGCCCTTAACTGCCCTGATGAAATACCCATGGGACGACATGCACCATCGCTCGTTCTTCCTCCCCGAAGAACTTGTATCACAGTCTAACCAGTTTTTCGTGGAAACCAAAGATTTCATTCATGGGAAAGTCGACTGGTTCCAAAAACCCATCCCGGCACCAGACACCTTCGAAGAAGGGAACATGGCCAACATCTTGCCAAACTTCAAAATCAACATCTCAACCAATCCTGAGGTTGTTGAAGAAATCATGTTGGGGGCATCTTGCTCCCTGGAAGAAGTCGCTGCCTATAAAGCTCTCTTCCAATAATTCTGTGACATCTTTGCCTGGTCTTACACTGCAATGCACGGCTTGGATCCATCCATCGTGGAACACCACATCAACACATGGCCCAATGTGTCCCCTGTACATCAAAATCAACCGCCCATCCATCCTTCCAAAGTGCCCATGGTCAAAACTGAGATCGAGAAGCTGCGCACAGCCGGCTTCATTTACCCCATTGCCTACACCACTTGGGTTTCTAATCCTATTCCCATGAATAAAAAATAGGGTACCATCCATGTTTGCACAGACTTCCATGATCTCAATGGGGCATGTCCCAAAGACAACTTCCCAACACCCTTCATCGATCATATTATCGATGCATGTGCCAGACATGAGGCCTTTTCCTTCATGGATGGATTTTCCAAATATAACCAAATTCAGATCTGGAAAGAAGATCATTACAAGACTGCGTTCACAACCCCATGGGGCACATTATCATATTGAGTCTTTCCCTTTGGCTTGAAAAATGTTGGAGACAGCTTCTAGCGCGCCATGACATATTGTTTCCACGACCTAATTCACATCATATTGGTCTACCTGGACGACCTTACTGCTCAATCACCAAAACAAGAACAACATATAGACAACTTCCGGTAAGTCTTTTTACATTGCTGCAAGTACAAAATTCACTTGAATCCCCTCAATTCCTTTTTTTGTGTCCCAGTAGGCCATCTACTCGGATTCATCGTATCCCACAAAGGGATAACAGTAGATCCCCTCAAAGTTCAGGCTATCCTTGATTTTCCTTCCCCAAAAACTCAGCACCAACTACAGAGCTTCCAGGGCAAGGCCAACTTCCTTCACCGCTTTGTACCAGAGTATGCAACAAAATATTACGGATTCATTCACCTGCTCTACACAAAAATCCCCTTTGTTTGGGATCAGCAAGCATAAGAATCATTTGATGCACTCAAGCAAGCCCTGGCTTCTGCACCATTACTCTCAGCACCAGACTTCACTCGAGACTTCATTCTCTATGTGTCAGCCTCGGACAACGCCATTACTGGAGTCTTGGTCCAAGAAGATGATGCTCACCATGAGCATGTGATTTACTACATCAGTAAGAAGCTAATAGGACCCCCACTACGATATTCACCCAAGGAGAAATTGGCCCTCGCCATCGTCTTCTCAGCTCAGAAGTTGTGCCACTACATCATCGCAAACCATACTCGTGTAGTGGCTAATTCAAACCTAATGCGGTACCTATTAACCTGACACCTTCTACAAGGTTGAGCAGCTAAGTGGGTAGTCGTTCTCTAAGAATTCGACTTAGAGTTCATTTCCCCAAAAATCACAAAGGCACTCGTGCTGGCCGCGCTCATGACCGATCTTCCCCCATCAACTATGTCGTCACCTCCCAAGGATGATCTCCCTAATGATTTCCTATTCGTCATATCCAGGGAAGACCCATGGTATGGGGACATCCTTCTTTATTTATGAACATAGAATTTTGCAGCGCACTTAAACCGTGAGGATAGGAGACGCATTCGACATCAAGCCATTCACCACTTGCTGATTAGAGATGTCTTGTATCGTCGAGGCATTGATACCATCCTACGTCATTGCCTCACCCGTGATGAGGCCGAGACCATCCTCAATGACTGTCATAGTGGAGCTTGTGGTGGCCACCTTTCAGGCTTGGCAACTGCCAAGAAGATTCTACGCATTGACTATTTCTAGCCCTCTATCTTCGCCGATTGCATAGAGGCAATTAATAATTTCCGTAGCTGTCAGCTCTTTGCCCCAAAGGTAAGAACCCCCCCTACACTGTTACACCCCGTATTCACAGTTGGACCCTTCTGCAAATGGGTAATCGACTTCATGACAATCAACCCTGTCTCAACCAATGGTCACAAATACATCATTATGGCAGTCGATTACTTCACTAAGTGGGTCAAGGCCATGCCCACATTTGATTGCAAAAGTGAAACAGTAGTGCACTTCTTCTTCAACCATGTTATTTCATGATTTGGTGTTCCTAACAAATTAGTCTCAGACCATGGAGCACACTTTCAAGACGTTGTATGGGCTAAGTTGTCAACCATGTTGAAATTTGAACACCAGTACTCATCTTCCTACTACCCCCAGGGCAACGGCCAAGTTGAAGCAATCAACAAAATCATCAAAAAAATGCTCAAAAGGATGGTGGGAAGCCATAAAACCAACTAGCATCACATGCTATTCTCTGCCCTATGGGATTATTGCACATCCACAAAAACTGTAACCGGTTTCACTCCTTACTCAATACATGGCATTGAATCAGTACACCCTATAGAGTGCCAAATCCTATCCCTCCGCCTCACTGTAGAACTCCTCCCTGATACTTCGCCTTTATAAGAACGACTCCTCCAACCCAAGAAAACCATAGAATACCTTCGAGCTTCCCTCCAAGCCACAGAAGCAATGAAAACATGGTCAAAGGCCCACTATGACTCCCATGTCCACCCTCGCACCTTTAGTGAAGGAGATATGGTTCTAGTCTACAAGCAACCCAATGATAAGTTGGGAAAAGGCAAGTTCGAGTCAATGTGGTATGGCCCATACGTCATCCACCGTTGCCTCGAAAAAGGGGCATACACCCTTATTGACTCTGATGGACAACTCTTGGAGAACCCCTGTAACGGGCTCTACCTCAAGATATTTTACGCTTAACATCACCAATGAGTCTCTTGATTTTCTTTTCTTGTTTTTTAACGTTTTCTCCACAAGTCAGAGAAGCACCATTAGATGCTAATCTAAAATCACCTGGAACCTGTTCGAGACACCTCTCACACCTCCGGGCCCAAATTTCTATCTCCTTATGAGACCATCGTCTCATGTTTAACAAACAAATTTCAGGACCACTTCCTGAAAGTTACCTCAATTTACGAGCCATAGCATGGTGATGCAAGTGCTTGTGGACCTATACTTGCATCACTCTTTCCTACCTCTACTCATGTGGATTCTCGAGCCACCACCCGTTAAGGAACATCATTTTTATTTTAGCATATAGCCATCTACTTCGTCCACCGCACCTTATTCGGATCTCTAGACCATTGTCCAGAAGACGAATTATTTCTCTTACATGTATTTGGCATATAACTACCTTTGGACTTGCACACACATCACATGTAGTCAATTTCGTCCACCGCAACTCACACATGACTCTCCTAACCTCTATCTAAGATCCACCTCGATTTGCATGCCTTTGCCGCACCGACTCGCGTGCCTCTAACACGATCTATCCCGTGCATGTATTGGTATGTTTGAGATCCATCTGCTCCATCCATACTGCATGGATGGCCTTTGGACCACTGTCCACCATCTCGACATGGGGCACCACTTGTGCCACCACGATCGGTTGACCATACTAGAGTTTCTTTTAAGTTCTTTTTTGACTCCTAAAAGAACGAAAAGATTGTCAAGCGTAGTTGCTTCCTTTCCCACTCATTAAAGGATAGGAAAGGGTGTCTACATCGTCTCGTTTACCTCCTTTTATGGACCATGTAGACCATCAAATGAAAAGGACCACCTTGGCATATTCAAGCCAAGACCATTCCCCTTTGCATACTTTTATGCTTTCTCGGGCAGAGGGGCTGCACTTTACGAAAAATCTCACCATGGGTTGTCATTAAGATCTTTTCCATCCTTCTCATCAAGAAAATATTTCCGAGCAAACTTGGTTTTGTTCATGCTCGTAAAAGTATCTGAATGACCATCCAGTCAGTATAGGTTTAACCTTTTCCGGCCTGATTGGACTACCAACATTAAAGAAGTCTCTCATCCCTTACATGATGGGCAAGCTCTCCTATGTATACATTTATCCTTTTTCGGGCACAGGAGACTACCAATGAAAAAGATCCCCCACTGGAGTCTTCTTCGTGCTTTCAAACTCTCTAAAATTGAAAGCACCATCGAGCATTTACTTTCTCAAGATAGCCAAAAATCCACGAGATCGTACCACAATGGTGTCTCTAGACACCACCCCACAAAAAATAGTTTGGCAGCATTCCCACTTTGGGTTTCCTTTGTTCAGAGTACTCTGTAATGTGTCTTCCTTGGATCCCATCAGTACCAAAAGTATCTCCCTCCCCAAGTATTTCCCATCTGTAGTGACATTCCTGGTATTACAGCTATGATCCCATTCCCATGAGTCAGTTTCATTTGTTTCCTGGTCCGCCATGCTGTCATACTCTGAACAAAGGAATTTTTAGTCTACTACACTCCCCCTAACCCTGTTCAACTCTTTCCCTCCCCCCCCGCCCCCCATTCAATGGGTCAGTGCTTATATTTTCTCACATCTTTTGGTTATCTCCCTCGTGCTTCTGGTCAAAGAAAAACCATTGCCTTGACTAGGGAGGGGTAGGTCTTCCTCTGTCGACGAAAACACACATATTCCAAAGGATAGAGCCAGAGGTCCCTATATCTTGGTTTCATTAACCTCATTGATGAGTTTCTTGGACCACTTGAGAGGATTCCTTAGTGCCTCTTGGGATGGTTGTTTCTCATGTGCTCGACTCCAGCTACATCATCGCACCATTGAGATTCATACAGGGTATTGGTCCATGCAGTATTTGGTCGAAGACCGCAGATGTCACCTGACTCTAGCACATTGATGAGTCTATTCGAGGGACCTAAACAGGTTATGTCCCTTATGATTTTTGGGTTGCGTTGAAGACAGTGTTCAGAAGCCCCAATGGTGCTTCTATATAGATTTATGATTGATGCAGCATACTTGTACCACATAGACTCTGACTCTCCATCAATGAGTCCATATAGAAATGTACCATCCTAGATCCAGTAGGCTATCAGTCATGAAGATATAGCATTCCATGAGAATTCCATGGGTCCAATGTAGCAGTTCTTCATATCAGTATTGTATTCAGCCTCTCATTGAGGCAAACACTCTGTATCATCAGTTGTATATGATCGGCTCTTGTATTATAGAGCATAGATCAATTATTCTTTTGACATTGTTTCGAGCATGGGGATGCCCACCTCGTCCATATACATGTCACACATTATTTGTATCTCACCCATTGATGGGAACCATATTAATACAAAAACCAAAAGCCACCATGCCCCAGCCTAGGAAACACCACCTCTCCATAGAAAATCCTATGATGACCATCGGCCATACGATGAGCTCCTGCCCTCACACATCAGGGGGAAATCTGTTAACCCAAAAACTACCTCACTCGGCTCTACATGGCCTACACCACCCAAGGAAACCCATGCACGACCCTCATTTCACCCCATTGGACCCCCACACCCTAAAAAAGGCTTAAGAATGAGCAAAAGGGCTTTAAAAACCCAAAAAAGAGCCTAAATAGTTCTCCTAGGGGCTAAAGCCTCCAAAAAGGGGCTAAAACCCCTCAAAGGAGCTAAGTATAGTGTGGAAGGGGCTAAAATCCCAAAAAAGGGGCTAAAGCCCCAACTAGGGGCTTAAAACCCTAAAAAGCCCCAAAAAAGCTATAAATAGAGGGGTGGGGGTCACTCTCAAAACACTTCTCCCTTGCCTATTGTTATGCTATCCTAGTGGATGCCTTGAGACCCTTTGTCTCTCAAGCCACCCACACTCCCTCTCATCCTTCCTCCCCCTTGATCCATATCTCCCCCATTGCCAAGAGAGGTGCTTCTCCAAGCTAGGGCATGGTGGCCCATCCCATCAAGAGAAGGTATAACTTGTTGTTTTGTTTTGTTTATTTGATTTTATCTAATCCATTGTTGGTTTGCAAGTTTCTAACATGTTATTGCAGGTTGTTGGAGCTAAACCCTAACCATGTTTGCAGAAGGGTTTCCATCTCTTCTTTCTTTGTTGTTCTCTATTTCGTTTCTGTTCATTTTCTGCATTCATCACCAGGAACCTATCATTCCGTCCTATAGATGGAAGGTAGCCATTCCTGCCCTGTAGAAAGAGATAAATCCTTGCTACAGGAGTGTCAATGTATGAACATACTATAAAATGCGACACGGAAATAGGGAGAAACAAAGAGCAAGTATAAAACACATTGTGCCCCCATCCCCAAAGAAAAACAAGGAGCATCCCCAGTTGAGTCGCCAATTCAGTTACAGAGAGAAACATTAGAGGAAATTTCAACTCAAAATGGGCCTCCTAAGGAAAATTAATAAAATAATATTTATTAATTTTGGAAGAAAACAAAAAAACTACTTTTTTGTTTGTATTTTTGACATATCTCCTTGTCTTTTTACTCAAATTTTGATCAGGAGAGCTCATTGGATGCAGAATTAAATTTCGCATCCAACGAGCTCTCCCAATCGAAATTTGAGTAAACACATAGGGAGATATGTCGAAAATACGAACAAAAAAAAGTAGTTTTTTTATGATACCTATCCCCAAATTTATATTTAAAAATTGTTTAAGAACTATACGGTATTTCAAATTTAAAGCAATTTCATTGGCTAGCACATGATGACATGGAATTTGAATTAGGGTTGAAAGGCACATTTTGAGTTGAAATTTCCTCTGATGCTTTCTATGGCTTGGGATACCACAACATACAGCTTGACACCAGAAATCAATCTTTCCCAATATGGAAGAGAAACCAAACATCTAACACTAAGGGATATTGAATCGTACCTTTTTCTAGATGATTGAAGTAGATCCTTGTTGAGATTTTCCAATTCACGCTTGCATTAGCAATTCTCTCTCAACAACAACAAACAAGACAAGCATGCTCTATAATAATGTGTTGGACCTACTCTAGCATATATATTCAGCAATGTATAAGCAATTAAATACATCCATGGATTCAATATTCATATTCAAATGCACATAATTGGATAGGAAAAGATAATTTTATGTTAATAAAATTAGAGATTACAATAGTGACAACCTCTGTCGGCTCTACGAATTGGAGAAACCGAGTCCTCCACTTGGGCCTCCACCACCTTAATCCTCCATCTCTCAATAGAAATCTCATAAAGCAAAGGCAAGCTTGTGAAGAACACAAAGTGCTCTAAAGGGACAAGGGGATGTAGACTCAGGTATAAGCAAACTGAGGCAACAATGGACTATAGTTTCTTTCCTCTTCAATGTATCCAAGGGGTTCCTTATATAGCACTCCAAAAGGGTAATGGAGGGTCGAATCCGAGCAATCTCAAGGCATATGAAAGGCTAAGAGTCAGGATCTTTGGAATCATATGAGGTAAAATCCAAAAATATTTGGACTTGTGCACACATCCCAATGTACGCGGGTTTGAGGTCAAAAGTCACGTGTACACACGAATATGGGTTTAAAAGTCGCGTACAACAATAAACATGTGTTTTTTAGGGATGATCTTGGAATATCAAAGGATAATATAATTCCATGGGGTCTAAAGAGTCTATAGAGGGATAGGGAAGGACATAAATATGTGATCAACCATGTGTGGTAAAATCAGCTATAACAGTTAGGATTAAGAATGGACTTTCGAAGTGTAGTCTTAGGTGGGAAAAGAATTGCATCGGGAATAAATTTTTCAATCTAAATACTGTTACTTGGAGGAGGAGTGGAATCTGAAGGTTTGTCAAATGGAACATCATCAATTTTCTTTTCTAGAGGAGGGTCATAACTTTGAGATCGAGTGTTAAGGTGAACCATTTCACTTCACATCATTTTGACTTCATTGGTGGAAAATGGAGAAGGAGCATGCAAGGATTGATGATCGATCAATTGTTGTTGGGTGGGGAAAGGGTCTATAAGAACTACCGGGGTGGGTGAATTTTTCAAGAATTTGATAACTTCCTCTCAAAGAGGACACTCTTTAGTAAAGTGATCATCTCTAAAAATCAGGCAGGGAAACCTTTCCTTTCTCTTATTCTTAGAATCAACATCAGGGTTTTGTGTTTTACCCTCCTATTGGTTATCATATTTCTTAGATTTATTTTTACCTTTATTCTTTCCTCCCAAAGATTCATTGGATTGAATCATGTTTACTTCAGTGGAAACAACAGGAGGGGATGCATTTTTGGGTGGTGGAATAGGTTGACTAGCTGGTGATGTAGGTTGATTTTTCTTTTTCTGTGGATTTTTCCATCGATTATGTTTGAATTGAACCAAGAATGCCATTAGTGGGTGGTTCTGTTGCAGTTCTTGAGGGGTCCAATGTAGGACAAGGAGCATTAGGGATTAATTCATAGAAAGTGCCTGACTAGGAATACACCAAGTCTAGGTACTAAGCACAACTAATGGCATGCTCCTCGGTAATAGAACCTCCCATGGAGACATCCCTAACAATGGGGGGAGGTAAATATTTCATAAATCAATCAACCAGTAACTGATCAAGAATGGAAGCCTTAATCAACCTACGTCTTCATCTTCATTCATGTTTATGATCACAGATATGGGTGGAAGTAGTCTAGAGAAGCAAGGTTAATAGGTCTATACTTGTATCGTACTAGATTGGTAACTAAAAATGGGTTAAAAATTACAATGCTAAGGTATTAAAGTCCCAAAAGGAATGCTGGGGTAGCTCAATATACCATTTTGCAGCTACTCCGGTGAGGGTTCTCTGAAACAAATGCAAATGGATTGAACCATCCATCAGATATATTGATGAGCACCATATATGAAAGGTCATCACATGGTTTTTGGGATCCTCATCGATTTTACCATCAAATTTAGATATGTCTAAGGGTAGCTTAACTGAGATTGTCATCCATGAGGGATCGTCGTGTATCGGATCGTTGATTAATCTGGACAAATCCAGCAAATCTAACGTTGCAAGAAATGGAAATTGCTGATTAGTTTGAGGATAATGGTAATACTAGTATGGCATGTGTGGACCAGTAGGACCATAAGAATATTGATAAATAGGAATAGATGATGTCTATGTGACCTCTTCGTTATGTGGTTGATATCCAAAATATCCACTAGATGGTCCGCTAGATGGCAGGCCACCCAAGGGAGGTGGGATTCTAGGGGGTGGGCCTCCAGGGAGAAGGCCTCTAGGTGAAGGTCCTCCAGGTGGTGACGGTGGTCCTCCAAATGGTGGTCCTTTAGGTCCTCTAGGAGGTCCTCTAGGGGGATGGCTTCCAAGTGGTCCTTCAAAACCTCCAGCAGTGTTTACGAAAGCTCCTCCATAGGATGGGACATTAGACCAATTAGGTTTCCCCCAAGGGACATAAGCATTCCTAGGGTAAGGCATTCCAGGATAAAGAACCCCTAATGGTGATGGATGATAAACTTGATGAATCATAGGTGGTTGATTCCCAAGGTAAGTATATCCCTAAGAAATCGGACTAACAATGGGTTGGATCCAGGAAGGTACTCCCTGGCCAGAAGAGGGTACAACTGTATTAGTATTAGGAGGAGGGGTATTTAGTATTAGTGGTCTCATTGGTAGGTTCTACCTGATACTATAAATTGTTTCCCCGGTAGGTAAAGAAACTTTAGCTAGGGAATTCCTCCTAGGTGTGGAAACTATCAAGGAAGTGGAAATTGATGGAGAGTTTTGAGTAGGAGGGGTGGGGGTGGAGCGTTGACCTAGATCTTGGGTAACCATGTTTTGGGTCGGTGACCCCAAGACATGAGCTACTTGAGATGATGAAAGGGCATGATATCCAAGTGGGGTTTTTCTTGAAAGGTGGGGAAGTTGAGAAACACTTTACCTTCTTAAACTTTCTCCCATATTACGTATATGCTCAATAGATTTCTGGAAGAGCTATGTATTTGATGGAGCATATATAAGGGATTTCCTTAGAGGAGTAAGTGCAGAGGGATCTGGTTCAGTTTCAGTAGTCCCATACACAGAAATGGATTTCCCTAAGGAAGTTCTCTGGAAAGGAGCGTTTGGACCAATTATGTTCCTATAGTATCATCGGATGGGTGATTGAATACCCAATCTGATGAACTAGGTTGACCTTCTGTTAGAAAATGAAAGGTTGTATCATCCATAGGATGATTTTGGACCAAAGGATTATCATAAGTAGAGAATTAGTCCCCAGTTTGAATAACTGGAACTTCTTCTACATGAGAATTAGCAGAAGTTGGTCGATCCATGTTTCCACCTTTGTTTCCTTCCACGGTAGGAGGAGAGTTAGGTGGTAACCCTGCAACCTAGAAGAATTCCTCATAGGTAAATCAACCAAGGTGCTGGCTGAGGATTCTTAATCTAGATTTATATACAAAGAAGAAAACACACACAAACAAACCTACACAAGCTAAAGCCACAAGAAAACTTAAATTATGAGATGGGATTATTATAGTTGGTTCCTCACTAGGAGTTGTCACAACTCACGATATACCGTAGGGTCCAACAATAAAATGCAAAAAGGAGGATTGGAACCATACCCTTTCTTGAATACCCTACTATCTGGACATCACATGCATAGTAGCTCCCAGAGTGTTGTTCTCAGTGTATTGCTCCAATAAGATAGCCAAAAGGATTTTCTCAGTTGGTTAAGGTATCCTAGAGGGGTCTCCTGATATAATAAAGGTACATGAAAGGTACATGGGAGCTCAAATCTGTATTAGTGTTTTCTGGTGCACAACCGTATCAAAGGGGCCTTCCGATATACAATCGAGTACGTGAAGTACCTTTCTATATATCTCAAGGGTACATGAAAGGTCGTTCGATATACTGACAGTATGTGAAAGAACCACATAGTCACCGGGATTCAGTGTAGGCATAAAATGACAGCTCGTATGTTTTAAGACTCCAGAACACACCTCTACCCTATCACTCAAATTACTAAAAAAAAATTAACCTAAGTTACCGTTGATTTTATCTTTATGGTTAGTGAATGTTTGTGAAGTGTATATCAAGATGCAAATATAAAATCTATATGTCATGCAAATATTTTTCTTTGATGAAAGCTAACTATAGTAGGGGAGAAATATTTATCTTTTAAGAACAAGATGTCATGCTACTTTGAATAAATGAAATTTCAAGATCTATGACAACTTTTCCAACACACAATCTTTTCACTGTTAATACTATTTGATCTATGAAAGGAGAAATGAAGGAAAGCCCCTAATTTCTATTAAAAACTAAACTTTCTCGATCGAACTCATAAAGATATACTTGCCTAAGCACTCATGCAAACCAGGAATAAACGTTTCCTAAGAAATCATAAAGAAATTTTTTCCTAAGTACTCATGCAAACAAAACAAGCTAGATGAATTATTTTGTATTTTTTAATATGATTTTGAAAAATAAAGAACATAAAACAACTGATATGAACTAATTTCAAAGAGGCTACAAATCTTCTTTTTGCACAACAAACTTTTCAGAGAAAGGGATAAGAAAGTCATGCATCCAAAATTGTAAATCACACACAATTCCTTTTCACTACAAATTCCTTATTGGTGAAAAATATTAAATCTAAACTCAAAAGGTGAGATCAGGCTATCAAACTCTTAGATCCAACAAGCAAACAACAAGAAAATTACACATCAAACTTCAGAGACACAAAAAATGTGAAAATATGTGCTCTAAGGCAGTAATGAAACTATCTCAGTGCACTATGTATGGTTGCACCAGAGTGCCAGCAGGTGGACGATGCACTATGTTCATTGAGTAGATGCGCTAGTGGTGCTCTGTGTCATATGGATGGAGGTGCTAGTGGCGGTTAGTGCCAGGGTGCAGTAGGATCCAAAGAGGGAATATGCTTTGTCAAAAATACCTAGGTAGGATGGCGGGTTCACAGATGGAAAAATGCAAATCACCTACAAAGAAACCAAAAATACTGAGTTGGACTGATTCAAAAGTAAAGAAAACTTCAAATAGAGGGAAATTGATGAAAAAGTAAGGTGGATCACTCACCTTAATAATCCAAATGAGTTAAGCAGAGAAAATGAAAATTTGACAAGTGATAATGTTACCAAAGGTTGTAGATCTAATTGGATCTGCTTCATATCTAACTGGATCTGCTCCATATCTGACTGGATCTTCCCTAGATCTGAATGGATCAAGATATCCCCTGTATGGTCTCCAATTTTTTTTGTAGGAATTCTGCAACCGGTGCAAACACCACTTGTTCCTCTACCCTGTATGGTACAAGTATAGAACAAAACACCACAACAATATATCCTTTCCCTAGATGGTTAATCTACTTTAATAAAATCACTATAATACCTCAGATATGCAAACTTCTAGTCTTTGTTCCACTGCTCTTCATGCGATCTACAGTACCTGCAAGGAAGCATTAGGAAAACAAGACAACAATATGAGAGTAACTATATAGACTAACAATCTATATTAGTGATCAAGGAATCTAGTAATAATTGAAGGATATTAACACAAATCAAATATGGGAAAGTGGAACACTTTTGTATTAATCAAATAATAAGGTAAAGCTACAACCAAAGCCTTGATGTTGAAATCTTGGTCTTCCATGATGGTCTTACAACACTCACAACACTCCACACTCACACAAAGATCTTTGCACATAAAATCACTCAATTTTTCCTGGATACCAGTCTTCAATCCAACAGCATAAGGATGCTCTTCTTGGTATGCTCTCACATAGTCCATGAAGGCTTCTTTTATAGGCGAAGGGAGGCTCATATGAGATGTGATTCTTTAAGAAAGGGATAGGAGATGATCCCTATGGGTGAGGAAGTCGAATGTCACCTCTCCCTAGATGATAGGAACCACCTCCATGAGGGATTTCATATGGAAGCTTCTCAAATCTTTCCTTTTCCCCATTTTAGCTCTGTCGGCGCTCCTTACATAGAGGGTAAACGAGTCAATGCTCCTTGTGAATAGGGTAAAGGCAATGGCATTGCCTGATGTCAATGGGAAATAGGTGCATGTACTCTGTCATAAGGGAGAAAGTGCGCCAGCCTACTCAAGAGTGGGAAAAAGTCACCAAAATAATCCCTGGCCAAGTGCTTTGAAGGGTGCTCAGGCATCAATGGATATTTGATGTGAAACATAAGAAGAAGATGATTTTGATATTCCATGCTTACACTTTGCTTATAGGTACAATTTGACTTTAACAACAACAATTATGAACCCAACTTATAAGGAGCCCATTAATTCTTTTTTAAAATAAAATTTTCAATTGGGGGATCTTAAAGGAAACACTAGTGTGTAGATACAATTCTTCCTTGCAACTGAATGGTAGACAAGCATGTATTAAAATGACCTTCCCAACCAAATGAATAGCTTTATGTGTCTAAAGGAAATTAAGATAAATACTCCTTGGAGTCAAAATAAGACACGATAAACAAGAAAATATAGGTTGCCATTATCCCTCAGCTATAGCCTGTAGTAAAAATCTTCTTGGAAGAGTCAATACTACAAAATATCATGGGTGAATGAAAATAAATATCATACTTGTTGGGAGAGAGAAAAACTATTGTTTGGGCTTTCATCTAGTAGAGGAGTTAATTTCCTTATCACAAAGAAGTTGCTACAGATATATGGTGTTCCTCTTCCAACTCTAGGATATATCCAAGGGCCATACAAATTACAGTCATTAGAAAACAATGAAGGTCTCTATCCTTTTATTCTCTCAGGACATTTAATCATGTTGGGACATCATTCCAACTTACCCACATACCCTAAATTTACTATTGGGTCATTTTATTACTGTTGTTCATTACTTCTCGAATTATGGGTGATTTCACAAAGTTGGCAAGATGTGGTAGAGTTGTTGGGTTGAGTTTGGACCAATATGGGTATGTGTGGAAGAATTAAAATTCCATTTGAATGACCAAGAAGGGTGTTTCAGCCCTTAAATATACTGTTGTTGTTGTTATAGGCTCAACTATTATGTTTTCCAAGTGTATACACATGCTACAAGTATGCCAATAACTCGCCATCTTAGACTAATTCTACCTGGTGTGAATGTTCTTTATAAATCTAAGCTTGTTCAAATGTTTATTTTTGATATATATGTAAGTACATCTATAGAGAATCCAAGTGTTAGTACATACCGGTGAATGGAGTATTCTATGTGGACTGCATTATTTTCATGTNTATATATATATATATATATATATATATATTCTTAAAATATGCAACTCAATAAGGTGGATACCACATTGGAAAAACAAATTTAGGATTTAGTAATGATGGGAAACCCTGCATAAATATTGATCGAGACAATTATTTTTCTTGAGTTGGAACAATGTCTTTGTGTCCTTTCAATAAGGTGGCAATTTGATGATGCCAAATGGTTATGGGGTGGAAATAAAAAATATTTTATTCATGAAGGAAAATCTAGAGCTCCAACCTTTGGATGTGCACATGGAACAAATTCCTATGAGTGGGGAATATCATACAATTTTAATTGGTTGACATCCTCAATGTCATGTTGGGTGGTTTAACTTGATGGAATTATGACCCATTTGGTGTATGATAGTGCAAGGAACATATTGAATGGGATTGGGATAGTGGCGGTACTGAATTTTGAAGTGATGCATATCCAAATGCAATTAAACTCAATGAAATTTTGCACGAAATAAGATCCTTTCCTTTCCCTCCTTTTGATGGTAGGATTTGGATGGATCTAGGAGAGAAACTCGAATATCAGAGGGAGAAATAGGCTTAAATCCAAAAAAAAATCAAAGGGAGAGTTTCTTGTAGAGACATCAATGGATTTGTTGTAGTCATGGTCTAGATCCCACTATTGGTTTTGTGATTGTAAATGTGAAGAGCACGAACCATGATATATGCACTATGTTTGTTTGGCCTTCGATTGTGGATGAAATGTAGTAGACAATGGAAGTTGATGATTGAAAAAAATTATATTCCATAAGGATTTCCAAAAGTGACTAAGAAAATGAGAACCAAGATTAGAAATGATATTAATTCCCTCCAGATATGTTGTAGGAAAAGTCTATAAATTAGGGTAGGAACATCAATAAGTTCTTTGCTTATTATAAAAAGAACAAGCTTGGAAAATATAGATAAAAAAATGCAATCGTTATTACAATGTGTGGTGGGTAGATCATTAATGTAATCCAATGAGATGGATTCACAAGGCCATGGGGAAATACATTAAGGTTGGTAAAACCAAAGCGTCTTGTTGGTAGGTTTGATGTGCTTGAAATGTGCATATATTTGGATGTGATATCCATTTTTTTTTATGGAATGACAAAAGAATTTCCTATGTAGGTCCTCCATAGGATGAACAGTGGGTCTTATCAATAAAAATAAGGTGCATTGATTTGACTAGAGCACAACTAATCCAACTTGTAAATCAAATTTTCTTGAATTGTATAGTTGAGGAAGGGGGGTTGATTGACCATATTGCATTGTTATATGGATTCCAATATTGGACCAAAGAAAGGGTTAGTATCATATTTGGATTTCTAGTCCTTATAGGTTCAAAGATAAGAATAGGCTATGCCATAGAAGTATGGTGTGAGGGTTATTGTTGGCTATACCAGAGTTTATTTAATTAGTTTTTCCCATTTTTTTCTAATTCCGATGAAAGATTTTGAGATATTGGTTTGTTATCTATATTAGAACATAATTTGATCCTCCCATCTCATAGAAAAAACCTTTCCTATTTTTACTTGAATGCATTATACATTTAACTAGATAATGAGAGGTGCACTTTGATTGTTTACTTTTGTACCAAGTATGCACAATAAAGTTGATTTTATTGACCATTTAAATTGCGTTACAGGAAAATGGGGCCGCATGACATTACCTTCAAGATCATATACTGTGGAATCTGTCACTCTGATCTACACCAAATTCACAACAAATCGAATCGTTCTTGATACCCAATGGTTTCTCGGTAATGTCTACTTATTCTTCCACGCCACTTTAAGCTAAATAGCAAGTCACCAAGAATATATGCCTACAAATTCCTGCTCAACTTTAATTTACTCTTAATTTTGTTGTTCAACCATGAAATAGTAGGCACAGTAGTTGAAGTTGGTTCAGAAGTGAAGAATTTTGTTGTTGGGGATCAAGTGGGCATGGATTGTATCGTTCAGAGCTTCCATCATTGTTATTCTTGTAAAAAAGGGCAAGAACAGTACTGTGAGGAGGTCATTTGGATGTACGAGAGCATTGATATTGATGGTTCAGTCACTATAGATTAGAAGGTTGGGATATTACAGGGATTTGCAGAGCAACAGATTGAGTCATTCCGGATTTATTTGAGTAATAAGTAATATGATGCGGGGTTTCAATTTTTGTCATAAGAGGGGCCTGTGCAATGATAAAAAGGAATTTTACCCCTATGATCCAGATATTTTCTCTATTCCCTTTGATAGGATAAAATTTACGGTAGGGAAGATGACTATCAAACAAGCTAACACTGGATACATTCATACCTCTACCGAAGAAGGTCTCCTCTACTGGTTCGATCCTCTGCTAGAGTTCTTTGTCGGTCTACTCTGCACGTCTTCTACCATTAGGGTCGACATGATCTCCTATATGGGCTGAGACTATTATGTGTGAAAACAAGGTTTAAGGTCTGTGGAGAGCCAGCGCGAGGTTTAGACTGATAACTAGCTTTACATTTGTGGAGCTTTCCTACTAGCCTACAACTCGTTTTTTGTTTATATATATATTGTCTTTGTATTTTTTATTAATTTATATAATAGTTATTTTCTAGTTTATTAAAATTAGCCACATGACCATTATCACTACACTATATTTTTAGTGATATTTTAATTGTGTCTAAAAGGTATGTTATTTTAAAATTAATAAATATTGATTGGAAATTATGATTGAGGTGATTCAAAATATGTTGAAAGATAAAATCAAGGATTGTGTATTGGTAAAAGGTTTTTACCATTTGGGATAATTATTTATGGTGTGGGGGATAACTAGGTATGTGATACTTTTTCTTCTCTCATCTAAGCTTTTTTATCCATACTGAATAGTACTAAATCATTATTTCAGTATGAAATGTCATCTAGCGCCTTCTTCTTGCCACCAAATGCATGGGCCTTGGCATATTGCTAGTTTTGAATGACATAGGAAATGAATTTAAAGAGCATGAAAAATATGTGAAAACTAATTAAAAGGGACATGCAAGAGTAATTAGATATTTTTTCTCACAACGTATTCAATCATCTAAGAACTCTCTAATGTATATATCTAAAGATGATTAACAAGCACACAAAGTAATTTTTCTAGAACATAAGGATATTCTAAACTCTATAATTTTTGGATTACTCACTCATTGTCATTATATAGACAATTGAAGGTAGATTATGGGGTTCATTAAGTGGCCGACTAGTTAGTAATTTGGACTAGAAGTGGCCCTATCTAGGTTGACTGGTGTGCAGGTCAAAACATAATACTTGCATTCCAAGTGTGCCTAAGTGATCAAAGTGGACTAAGTCATCCTCATTTTAAGGGTGTGTGATTCATCTTTCAATCTCAAAATCTTCTCATATCGTTAAGGGATGCAAACTGTCTAACCATGTCAAAAATCAGTGCATACATGAACATGTTGAAACAATTTTAGCATTGGCCCGATTCATAGGTCATTGTTTCCCACATCTCGAATAATATCTATTGGTTGTTTCTTTTAAAATTCCTTATAGATGTACATTAATTACCACTTTTAGTGCAAGGGAATGCAATAATCTCAATAAAGAACTTGATAATTTGCAAAAGCTTCATCATTTATTTCTTGTCTTTGTTTTTTTCTCTCATCTAAGTTTTTTCATTCATATCGAATAGCACTAGATCATTATTTCAATATGAAATGTCTTCTAAAGCCTTCTTATTTCCACCAAACTCACGGGCCTTGGCATATTTTAGGTTTTGAACAACATAGGTAATGAATATAATGAGCATGAGGATGAGGATGAGGATGAGGTTGAGGATGATGTAAGGATGAGGATGAGGTTGAGTATGAGGTTGAGGATGATGATGAGGATGATGGTGATGATGATGGTGATGATGATAATGATGATGATGATGGCGATGATGATGATGATGATGATGATGCTAATGATGATCATGACGATGATGATGGTGGTGATGATGGTGATGATGAAGATGATGACGATGATGATGACGATGATGATAATGATGATGTTGATGATGATACTGATGATAAAGAGGAGGAGGAGGAGGATCGTGATAATGATGAAGACGATGATGATGATGGTAACAATGAATATATACAATATTACATAATTATTACATTCATATATTTAACTTGGTGCTTACCTAAATGACTTGAACATATACAATACATAATTATTACAACCATTTTAGATATATAAATAATATCTATGAGTAAATGAAAAAAACATATGACAATGTGCAACAAACACAAAAAATGAGATGTTGCATAAACAACTACCTGGAATAATCATCATATGGCCCATCATGCACATACCAGCTCCTAGATTCCAACATTGCTACAATGTCATTGTTATTCTTCTTCATCTAACTCAACATTTGTATCATCATCTGATTTATAATTACTATTATTGAAAGAATCACTCATATCAACATCATCATCAATGTAATTTTCAGTTATATATCCATCATCAATATTATCACTGACTATGTCATTGTACGATGCATCATTTGGATGATCATCCTCTTGGTTAGATTATCCATCTAACACATCTATGTCGGAGACAAACTGATCCTGATCTGCATCACCTTCTTCTTCAACATTATCTTCTTCCTCTGGTGCATTATACTTCACTGGTATTCCTCTTGGATCATATCTAACAATGTATGACCAACATGCTTTACCTGGCACCTCTGAGTAAAAGATCTACACACATTTACTTGGAAGAAGGTAAGGCTCTGTACCCGGTTCAAGTGCCCTTGTATTAACCATGGTAAATCCATTGGCATCCTCAATAACATCTCTTTCGAGATCATGTTCATTCATTCGTAGGATGTACGATTTGACCTCAAACATAACTATTTTAAACTGATTAAATTCACACTCAATTATATCTTCCAAATAACCATAGTACAAATTTTCATATACTTGTCAAAGCTTGTCACTTCTAGAGGAAACATTAGTGACTTGAAAAACTGCAGTTATCCCACAATCGGATGTTTTCTTCTTGTCATCCAACTTTTTGATGTGAAATTTACAACCATTGCACCACATAGCCTTGTGGTGTATCAACTGCATCATGACCAACTCAGTAAATAGATATATAAGAAGAAATAAACAAAAGAAATACATTGTTATAATGGAAAAAAATGAAAAAAATGAACATGGTAAATTATATACTTTCCCTTTTATCTTTTAAACCACATGCTAAATCAATTTCCCTTTGCATGAGTTCATCGAGATATTCTTCTCGATTCTGATGCACTATTTTAATCAATTTACTAACCCTTTCCCATGATAAGGTACATAGAATTATATACATTGTTCTATCCATTCCTCCATCCAATCAAGATTGTTTTCAATATAAATGTAGTGCATCCCACACATGGCCAACTATATGCAAAAATAACAATTAAAAATAGTAAATTAGTTATCATTAAAGGAAATTAAGTTTACCTTAAAATATTGATGGAATAATAAAAAATACATGAGTATTATATGTGTGTGTGTGTGTGTGTGTGTGTGTGTGAAATTGAAATATTAACTCTATAATAAATTAAATCTACATAATTCAATTAGATTTCACTTTCCTCATTCTACCTTCCCCAATAGGACCTCCCATTCAAATTTGTTGTTGGAGTTGACATGCCAAATGCGAGGCAGATTGATATTTTTTGCTAAATTTGGAAGTTACTGACTAATGTATACCATGGATCGATATACCATATAGACCTGAACCATAGAACCCTTGGGACGTGCTCTTTGACAAACAAAAGCCTTCAATGAATTCAAATGTCTTTCCACCATCCACATTGACCTTAAGTTTGTAGGTACACATAATTCAATATCCTCAACTTGTTGTATGAGATAGTGTTCCCGGGAATTGAAAAATGATGGAGGTAAATACTTCTGCATTTCACACATTATACCAGGAATTTCTCAATTCCAATACCTAATATATTATTTATGGATTTCTTTAGATGAAAGCCACCTACAAATGAAGCAAGCAAATAACAGTGATCAACAAGATTGAGGCATATATAATAAAGTTCCAATATGTAAAACACAATATGTCAATAACCTATGGAACAAATAAAAAAACATTTTCATGCATATAAATTGTTATTAACCTCGTGTATTTACCAAGATCATATATAACTTGTTTAATGTTGTCGTCAAAGCTATCTGGGAGAGAAAGAGGCAGAACATACTGTAGCACAACACAAATCATAATTTATTGTTTCCAAATAAGAGACAAAGATTACTAAAAATATGTACTAAATGGAAATTATATACGTAAATAATTGTGATAATTAATCTATTCCAGTCATGAGTTTTAACACCACCAAAATCACCTTTTTCGTTAATATATTTTGTATGTTCGACAAAAAAAACGTCGGAAACCTTATTTTTTGAACGACCTCGTTTATAGCATTGATTTGTTTCTCTGTCAATAACTATGCAAGACTAATATTATTCCCCAACTCCGGCATTGGAAATAATTACACTTTGCAATGTGTGATTGGGTTCAACAATGTCACTACAATTTTTTCCAATTTTATCTTTGGTAGTCCTTCCATATCATTTATGTTACATTCTTCCTGATATTCATTGTATCGAACAAATGAACTATTTGTAGGTGCTCATAGTAAGGCAACCTACTGAATTGTATGGGATAAATATTCATTCCTTGTGGAAGCCCATTCATACCTTAAATAGATTCATTAAACATAAACAAAATCACATTAACAATAATTCATGGCAGTACCCATGGTAGAGAAAACTCAGTAAAAATATAAAATTCATAATATTACATGTTTATATATGCTACATAAACAATTTGCATACCTCGGCGATTTGCTAACTTGAATAATAAAAATCTAACATGGTATCAGAGCTAACCTGAGAAGTAGACATTGTGCAGCTTCAGAAGCTAGGGCTTCTTGCTTTTTGGGTCTCTCTCCACAATCCATCAGCAAAAGTATTATAGGCTAACTCTCCATTGAAGGGTGCATCTTTTTGTCAAAGCGGAATTTGATTCCGAACATTTTCAATTTTTGGTGCAAGAAATTAGGGCTTCTTACAGAAGAGGAATTTTTGAGTGAGCCTAGCATAGGATTGTTCTCCTCATCAAAATATAATTTTAGAGACCTAGTTTGATATTTTTGGTTGGGTGAAACTCCATGAAAGTCAAACCCTAGTTTGACCTCGGGCTGAAAAAACCCTAAATACTAAAAATGATAAGTTTTGGTACATTAGCTATATCTCGGGATTGGAGAAGGATCAGGAGTTGAAACTTTCATAGGATAAATATAAAATCATGGTTTACATTGTGTCCAAATTTCATCCTCAGAATCACTATATTCTAAGAGATATGATCCCTCCAAGTTAGGGTTCCAGCCTCTTCTAGGATTCATCCCTAAACAGGATACCTAGGGAGAATTGCTATATCTCGGGCTACAAAATTCCAAATGAAATTTTTGAAGATGTTCCAGAAAGGGTACGGAATGTAATTTCTGTGGTAGAAGTTCAGACCTCGAATATGAAACATTGACACATGGCAATCTGTACAACTTCGCTAAGCTGAACAGTCCTGAAACATGTCACCTTGGGAAAACGATCATAAGTTTCGATTGGTGAAACCAATTCTGATGAAACCTATGGTGTTGGAATAAGAACAGGTGAGGTTACCTCACTATGAATTTTTAGAGATAGAGGAGTAGTAATTGCGGAATACTGTAGAAACAATATCAGGAATTGTTGCAGAAGAAATTGGAAAACTAGGGCTTCCTGTTTCGGGAGCTTCCCTCCACTGTTTTTAGAAAAGGAGTACATTGGACAGCTCACCTTGAAGAGTTATATCTTTCTATCCAATCAGATTTGAAGGATTCCACATTTTCAAAATTAGGGTTTCTCTAACAAACCCTTTATCAGCTAGCTCCAGAACCAGGACGGACACCTCAAATCGGTAAGATCTAATCTTTTTCTATTTTCATTTGAGGTTCTCATTTCAAAGTGATCTATCGCATCAACTTGATGATAAGCTTGGTGAATTTGACAACTTGCAAGCATGGAAGTATATGATCTCACCGAAGAAAATGAATTGGACACCTACATGAGTAGAGAGGTTCCAGTTCCAGAGGGAGATGAGGCTCAAAACCTTACATAAGAAGAACTTGGTAAAGGCCAAGAAGATCATTGTTGATTCTATCACGGATCACCTTATACCACAAGTGTCTTCCCTAAAGACACCAAAAGAGATGTTTGATTCCTTGACCAATCTATTTGAAGGGAAGAACATAAATCAGAATATGACTTTGAGAAAATAGTTGAAGAATGTGAAGATCCAAAATGCAGAGACCACACAGTCATACTTTACGAGTGTCTCTCAAATCAAAGAACAACTTGTAGTAGTAGAAGAAGAAGTGGAAAATGCAGAAGTGGTGATGGCCACCTTGAATGGCCTCCCAGGATCATGGGATTCATTCATGCAAGGAATGTGTGCCAGAAGGAAGTGATTACTTTCAGCAGACTCTGGGAAGAGCACACACAAGAAGAAGCTTGACTCATAATAAGAGAAAAGAAATGGGAAGATCAAGCTCTCACCATCCAAAGAAGATCCCTCAATCGATGAGGAATATGAAGAACTAAAATATTGAAGAACATCTTATCCATCTTAGCATTTCGATAAGAAACAGTGCTATTATGAATGAATAAGATGATGAAGCTAAAAGCTCGAGAAGGAGTCTACACATGAAACAAATAAATATAAGTATTCAATTGTCATTTCATGATATTGTTTTGTTATGCATTTGTTTATATTCAGTTGATGTATTATGCATGATAGAATTTTTGCATTAATGACAGTACACTACTAATACGCATGTGATGGGTAAGTAGCTCATGGTGCTATACAACTCTCCATTGCTACTTATCTAGAATGAAACATCTTTGCTAACATATTGGATTAGTGCACAATCTCAATGTTGTCCTGGTAGAGATGGAAGGCATCTAGAAAAGTTTCGTGAGATATGGATGAATGTTGTATTGGCTAAAATAGTTGCATGATCATATATTTATGCATAAGAATTTGCCATTATGAATATGCCTTATGAAATGTTTCTAAGCATACAACTAATACATTTGACTTGTAGGAAAGATCGCGTAAAATTGCCTACAAGCACAGAAGGATGAGACTTGTTCCGAAGAACAAGTGACGACAGTTCAAGAGGAAGAATACTAAGACGAATGTAGCGACATCATTGATGCAGAACCTTCTAGCTATGAAGAAATAACCAAGAAGAAAGGGAAGACCAATTCAAGAATAATGATGTCTAGGATGCAGTATCGATACGTGAAGGGAAGTTTGTAGTTCCATCATGCAGTAGATGGAAACATCGTGGGATACAAGGCAAGATTCCTAGCATGAGGTTTCTCATGAAAATAAGGCATAGAATACAAAGAGACATTTGCAGCCAGTGGGAGTTGAGACACATGACAGGAAAAATCATGTGTGCAAATGAAAGAAGGCCTTGCACAAGTTCAGAAGACACCCATGGGATAACACATACATGATGAGATTCATGAATATCTAAACCTTTGCTACAAGGTTGAAGATGAAAGCCTATAGAGGATGACAAGCTCACATATGGCTGCAAGAAGAACTTTTGAAAAAGTTCAAGATAGAGGATCTTGGTATCCAGTGATCCTAGATGGATACATATAATATTAGTAGTAGAGGAAGCTACTTGTGACTCCGGTACAGAATGTTTCAGTGCATAGAGTACGAAAGACGGAGGGAGAATGATTCTTCGCTTCAGAGGGAGTGACTGCAGAAGATCTTGAGGTTCGACATGGTATGACAGGATGGACAGATTACTGATGAATCTAGCCTTTATTGAGAGTAAAGCGGATTCCAACCTTTGCTTCAAGGTTGAAGACGGAAGACCAATGATGCTCCTGTTATATGTCGATGACTTGTTCCTGACATAAAAAAAAGGAACTCATTAAAGTTGCAAGAAGGATACTTGCTGCCGAGTTCGAGGTGAAGGACTTGGGTATGATGCACTAGTTTCTAGGCATGGAGGTGTTACAAAAAATGCAGGTGGAATCTCCCTAGGACAAGGGAAGTATGCAGTAGAGATCCTGAAGAGATCCGGGATGATGGACTACAAGGCCATGACCACACCTATGGCATCGAACCTAAAGCTATTGAGTGTTGCTTCATCAGATATGGTTGATGCTATGATGTATCGTTAGATGATTTGTTCCTTGATGTACTTGATGAATACTAGACCAGATATTTTCTTTACTGTGAACACTTGAGACATGTTCACCTAATGATTGCAAAGCATGCAATGAGGAACCTGAAGGGTACAGTTGATTAAGGGCTTAAGTATGAGGCGAATCAAAATATTAATGTCGAAGGTTATGTTGATTCAGATTGGGTAGGTAGTTCCATCGATAGGAAGAGAACTTCAGGGTGTTGCTTCAGTATGGGATCAGGTGTGATCTCTTGGTTTATCTCACATCCCCATCCCTCAAACCGGTGAAGAGGACGCGACCACACCAAGCATACGGGCAAACATCCCCATGAACATAAACAAAAGAGATCAATGCTAAAATTAAAAAACTTAAACATAACAGGAATGCTAAACATACAAGCATACATAGATGCATAAATCTTCAATCATATAGCGGAAGCAAACATACATTCCAGCATTAATCATGTTCATCCTAATTCATTTGAAATTACTATATAAATTGCAGAGATGAAGTAACCAGCAGCACTTATCTTTCAATGAAGAACTCGCCCGCAACCAGCTACATCGCTGCAATGTTCCACCCAACCATAGGCCAGCGTGCTCATCAATCTCTCAGCAACGCTGCCACCCCCGAGCTAGGCATGATTCCTCCAAGGATAAGGGTCAACGCAAGCTTACACATAGCCGAGGGACACAATCAGCCAAACCAACACCGCTGGGTTTACCAGGCCTTCAACAATTGGCCAAGCCAACACAGTCTGAAGACCAACCACTGCATACCGCAGCAACACAATCCCTTCACAGCCCTGTGAAGAAGCTAAGACAACCAGGGATAATCCCAAACAAACGATGAGACACAGCTCAAGTCCACCAGACAACACAGAGTTGTTCTTGGCCCTAACGTGGCCAAAAAAACGGGAAAATAACAGCCATTCCACTTCCAAGAGCCCACAGCACACACACAACCCTCAATGTAAACGCTAAAGGACTTACACAGACATAAAAGTGGGGATAGAACAACTCACAGCCTATGCGTAAAGGAAAAGACGCAGCCCAGGAAGAGCATGGATGCACACATGCACAGTCCGAAGTGGAAACAGAAATCGGACTCTCAACAGTCCACAAACATCGTGGGGAAAACACAACAGCAACCCAAATCATGGGTGAAACCAACAGCAAGTAGAAAACGTGGATTAAAGCCACGGCTATGACACATACCAGTGGAAATCAGGCCCTTGAGGCCGTTTCACCTGCTCGCTGCGTACACAACCAGAGAAGACCCGCGACTGGTGCGTGAGGGTGAACAGAATGCCTCTCTGCGTGAGGATCCTAGCCTGTGTGCGCAAATCGACCGACCAACGTGAGGAATAACCGACCATGGAGGGAACGAACAGACCATAATCGTGAAGGGGAAGACCAGGAGTGTGAGGAGATGAACCGACCTCCGCGTGAGAATGAACCGACAGGGAAGAAATGGGGTCGTGGAGAAGATGGAGACCAAGCATGGAGTGAATGCAGTCGTGGGTGGAGTGGGCGTGTGGGAAAGGGACTGACAGTCCTGCCACCCCACTCCCAAAGGCAATAACTACCTCAACCACCAGCCATAACTGCCCCCAACAAACAAAACTAAGCCATTGAAGAGGTTGGTGAAACAAGAAAGGTGGCAAAACAACACAAGGTGGCAACACATGGGTTTTTCCCCCATAACCAAGGTTTGACATCCCCCACCCCTTATCCTTCGGAACCATGCCCTTTTCATTCAACGTTGCACTGCCATAGCTGGTTGTGGTTTTAGTTTTAATTGATGTGCGTATTTACATGATGCCGAATTATAATGTGCCAAATGGCATGATAACCATCGACAACTATCCCCATTGTCGAAACACACACACAACCAAATTGATGGTGGGGCTTTTGCCTTGAGCTCCTCGCCACAATTAATGACAATATATACATCATGCAAACGGGGTCAAAACTGGGGACATTACAGTTTAGCAGGAATCAGTCCTATGTGGCACTAAGTACAGCTGAAGTAGAGTATGTTGTAGCTTGTTCAGCTAGTTGTGAGACAGTATGGATGAGGAAGCTACTGTCTGATTTATTTGATCTCCAGTTGGATGCTACTTGTATATATTGCGACAACCAGAGTTATGTGAAGTTGTCAGAGAACCTGATGTTCCATGACAATTCAAAGAATATCGAGATCAAATATCACTATATCAAGGATATGGTGCAGAGAAGAGCTGTGAAGCTCCAGTATGTTGCGATGGACGAATAGATAGCTTATGTGTTGACATAGTCATTAGCTATAATGAAGTTTGAGTACTTCAGGGAGAAGCTTGGTGTTCTCCAGATTGAGGTTCCCTCCAAGGGGAAGTGATGAGTCCATGAGCCATTCTAACATGGTGAGAGGATTGGTTCCTTCCATGGTCAGATGTAAGCGCTGAGCCATTATGTCATGGTGAGAGGATTGGTTCCTTCCATGTCAGATATGAGTGTTGATCCATTCTGATGTGACTGTAGGATTGGTTCCTACATGATCAGATATAAGTGCTAAATGTCATTCTATGAATGGAGGCACCTGGTCAGTTACCAGGAATACTCAGCCTAGGGCTGAGGACCATTCTGATGTGATTGTGGGATGTGTTCCCACATGATCAGATGTAAGTACAGGGCCATTTTGTTGTGACTGTGGGACGTGTTCCCACATGATCATATGTAAGTGCAGAGCCTTTCTAAGGGTACTGTGGGATGTGTTCCCACATGATCAGATATAAGTGTTGAGCCCTTCTAGCATGGTTGTGGGATGTGTTCCCCACATAGTTGGATATAAGTGTTGAGCCCTTCTAGCATGTATACAGGATGTGTTCCCCATATGGCTATATATAAGTGTTGATCCTTTCCGATATGGTTCTTGGATGTGTTCCTCCCATGGTCGGATGTGAGTGCTGAGCCTTTCCGGTATGGTTCTTGGATGTGTTCCTCCCATGATCGAATGTGAGTGCTGGGCCTTTCTGATAGGGTTGTGGGATGTGTTCCCGCATGGTCAGATGTGAGTACTGGGCCTTTCTGACAAGGTTGTGAGATGTGTTCTCGCACGGTCAGATGTAAGTGTTGGGCATGCCTTTCTGACATGGTGTTGGATGTGTTCCTCTCATGGTTAGATGTAAGTGTTGGGTGGGCCATTTTGACTTAGGGTCAGATATAAGCACTGAAGAAGACCTACATGGAGGCTAGGCCTACAACCAGCATGAAAAAGGGCTAGCTTTGTAGAACTTCCTGTGACGAGAAGAATCAAGAGATAGCACCAGTGATGATGACCCACTAATGATCCAGATTGAGTGATGATCCAAATCCAGTGTTGTTGATCTAGCATGATCCAGATCGAGTGATGATCCAGATCCAGATGAACATGGCTAGGACTCAATGATGATACAGATGATACAGAGAAGAAGAATTGTGCTGATAAATTGTGTCGATAGAATACCTTCCTGGTTAAGAGGGAGTGTTGATGTAATTGTAACTTCAGAATGTATTCACCTATATATCTTATGTATTGTACCCCGATGTTTATTCCGGGAAGTGTTTGTAATGTATTGAATTCATGTCATGCCCCGATGTGCCTATTGAAAAATTCAATAATGTAAACAAGTCATGTCAAGTCATTGTGGGTAACCCTCCTATTATTCAAGGGTTAAATTCCCCGCAGTTGTGGGGCCCTAGGGTTATTAGACCATCCTAGAGAAGTTGGCCCTAGGTGAGTTATTGTAAGTTGGGGCAATAGTCCCGATCATTGTATTAAGGTTAGCCCTCCTTGTTGATCGGAGGGGCAAAGTCCCCACAATTGTGGGGCACTAGGGTTATTAGAGTCTCCTAGAGATGTTGGCTCTAGTAAAGTAATTGTTAAGTTAGGTCGACATGATGGAGTGGACATTAAGTGAACGAAAGAATATAAATAGAGAGTGAACCTCTCTATTTATCACACACACACACTCACTCACTGGAGCGCATGAGTGAGAGAGAAGAAGTTGGGATGAGAGAGAGAGACTACTACTTTCGGGAGATCATCTTTTTGTTATTGGGTTTTACTTTTGGTGCTGATTCTATCTCTGAGGAAGTTGCAGGGTTTTCTTCTTTATGGTTTCCTCGAGGAAAATCTTTGTGTCTCTTGTCTCTTGTGTTTATTGTTGTGCATGTTATTCTCTCAGTTAAAGATTCTAAGATAATGTTAGCTTGAATGATAAAAATCGAACACAAGAGCATCATGTCACTTACAAAAACAAAACTAGGATGGGGAGTGTAACAATCATTCTTCCCAACAAAACAAAAAAAAACAAATTAAAAAAAAATACAAAACTATGTAGTATATACACAATTAATAAATTCTATTAAGCTTTCAAACCATAGCCATTCTATATTAATTCTATTAAGATTTCAAAGCATAGTCATTCTACGAAAATTTTGTATTATTGAGTAATGGCATTCAATTTAAAAAATAATTTGAAAGAAATATGCCAACCAAATAAAATGAAAGGAAAATTAGTGATATGTAGAGAGACATAAGGATTGTTGAGCCATTGCTTTCATTGGGACCCTGAACACTTATGAACCGAAGGCATCCAAGTTATGATTTGTGTCCTTGTCTGGGCAATTGTAAAGGGAATAATTGATATTCTTGATCGCTCCTACAACTCTTTTCGCATAACTATAATTACGACAAAAGTGTCCAGCGTTAACGTGCCAACATACTAATAACAATTTGTGTCATACTTCAATTCATATGTCATTATATAAATGATCACAACCAAAATGAAAGAAAGAATACTCTGTTGTAGCTTTACTGGTGATAGCTTCAATATTGCGCGACAATTTTTGTTTTTTTTCAAATTATCATTTTTATCTCACATTTTATGACCTTAACTTTTTTATATATGTTTTTGTTTTAAATGGAGATGAGAAAACCTATATCAAATTTGTAGTGAGAATAATCATACTCTGTGGATTCATAAAGGGTAGCCTTCCTTAAGTCCGTACACACTAACACTTAGCCCATCAGAAACAGGTTTAGGTCTTTGTCCAGGATTAAAAATTGAAGTTTCAGTATTTCTGTTCTGCATAGTAACAGAAATATCTTGTAATACTCGTTGCAATTTTATCTCATATCCAGAAAGTAAATTTTACTATTGCACTGTTAGAATGATGTATATTCTGTTGGAAATATTAATTACTGACTGATTTTCCTATTTTGTTTGTCTACTATGTCAAAGTATGTAGCAGGTTATGCTATGTCACTCTCTCTTACACAGCTTTGAAGTGTTCAGGTCTCTCATATATAAATATATAAAGTAGTAGAATTAAATTTCTAAATTCTAGGTATAGAGTTATTACAGTCATTAATGTTAAGTCTGTAGCTTCTATTTAGTCTGTCTATATTCTGTAGAAATAGAAGAAGTGAGAATTGAATAGTGGAGAAGAAGGAAAAACTATGTGGATAGCTCAAGAGCTCAATGAATGCATGTTTTAGTTAGCCCCACATCTTCTACAGTTTTACTTAATATTTGGTTAAGTGATATTGTAAGTCGTCCAAATATAATTGTGTCCAGGTTTACTCCAAGTTACTGATAGGTAAAAAGTTTTTTATATTTAGTCATATTAAAAACTTGTCGAAGTATCCATTAAATCTGGCATTTACTATCAAAGTCCAATAGCTTTGAGAGAACGATATTGTTAGTTACCATTTTTTTTTCTTAATGAAAGAATAAGATGCAACTTTGAGATACTTAAAAAATTTTGAGTTCAAAATGGATCTATAGAGCAGAAGGAGTCCCTGATCCATGCAAAATAAGAGTGAGTTGTGAAGTATGGAGTGTAAATGTTGAAATGAATGATGTTAGAAAAATATTTTGAAATGGAGTTGACTAATCTATAGACTATTTGTACTTTTTTAGGCAAGTTTGGTCTAGGGAAACACATTTTTTTTTTTGTTGAAAATGAGTTTTCCAGTGTTAGAATTGCAATTTTAATTGTAAAAATGGATTCAGGACCCTCAATTACTTTTGGGACACCCATATTATACAATTCCAATCACTAAAACTACCCTTTGAAAATTTTCATCGAAAAAAAAATTTCCATCAAACTTTGGCCCAAAAAAGTAGTAGAATTTAAGTGCAAATGGTCTCGAATATAGCTTCCTCCTTTTGGAACAGAGAAGTGGATCGTAAATGATTTACAGAATCCGTTGATGGGGAAACGATGGTAGGCCTGATGTAGTGTAACATTTGTATAGTTAATCAAATTTCTCGTTCTCTTTTTACCAATAACTTTGCACCACCCTTCTACGATGAATGCTTCTTCCCCTGATCATAATCTATTTACATTAATCTAACTTAATTTTTCACGTATAGGGTTTTATCAGGGATTGGGAGAAATGTAAGTAGGTAGTATATTAACCTGATGTAGTGTAACATTTGTATAGTTAATCAAATTTCTCGTTCTCTTTTTACCAATAACTTTGCACCACCCTTCTACGATGAATGCTTCTTCCCCTGATCATAATCTATTTACATTAATCTAACTTAATTTTTTGCGTATAGGGTTTTATCAGGGATTCAGAGAACTGTAAGTAGGTAATATCTTAACTTCCAGAACGCAACCTACAACAAGTAAGTAATATCGTAGCACGTGTAATGTTGACATTGGCATTACAAAGTGACGGCGTTTCTGATCCCATTGACTCGTGAACTTCCAAAATGCGATCGATGTAACCGGTGCTATTATTGTTCGGTATTTGGACAGACAGGTTTATTGCTCCTGAGACATTTCATTAGTGTACACTTTACGGTGTTTAGTTGTCCATAGCAAAGCACTGGATCTTGTTGCTGTCAAATACATAAGGCTGCCAACAAGCCTTTTGAACAGCATAGGATCTACAGTGGATCCTTCATCATCCTTGCTCAATTTTAAACCTGTTATTACTGGTGTTGGGGTTGTCTTGCAGTTAGACATGTTAAATCTTTTTAAAACTTCACTTGCATACTTAGACTGTGATATAAAGATACAATTTTCAGACTGCTGAACTTCAATGCCCAGAAAAAACTTCATAAGCACCAGATCATTCATTTCAAATTCACTTTCCATGATTGTTTTAAAATCTGCTATGCCATAATTACCAGTAAATATTAAATCATCTACATACAGGTAGACAATTAACATCTTACCTTGCTCATCGACTTTGGTGTACAAAGTCAGTTCACTTTCACTTCTGTGAAATCCATTTTCAGTGAGATAGGAGTCAATCCGACTGTACCAAGCTCTAGGAGCTTGCTACAAACCATATAATGTCTTTTTCAGCCTGTACACTTTATGTTCTTGACCTGGAACTTCATACCCTTGTGGTTGTTCCACATATACTTCCTCTTCTAGATAACCATTTAAGAATGCCGACTTGACATCCATTTGATGAACTTGCCATTTGTTTTGTGCAGCAATGGCCAAAATTGTTCTGACTGTATCCATGCGTGCAACAGGTGCAAACGTTTCATTGAATTCGATGTCGGGTTGTCGTGTGAACCCTCTTGCTACCATTCTTACCTTGTGCTTTTGCACATTCCCATCAGCATCTTGCTTTGTCTTATAAATCCATTTGACACTGATTACATCTTTGTCTTTTGGTACATCAACCAGTTCCCATGTCTGTTTTTTCTCAATGCATTATATTTCTTCATCCATGGCTTGTGCCCATACTTCTTCTTCAACAGCTTCTTCAAATGTTAGTGGATCATATATAGGGGAAAATAATGCAAAGAGAGAGAATGAATTAGGTGTACCATCTTCAGGGTGTGTGCAAGAAGTTGAGGGTCTCTTTTAGTGTGTTAGATGCAATACAAAACTGAAAAAATAGACATCCATCAACTTGCATGGATATTTTGAGACACTTACACAATGAATCTTGCGATCATTAAAAAACAAGAAATGTAGGAAATTGAATGACCTTTCCAAATATTTTTTTTTTCTATTGAAAATGTTGTTAACTATCTAAAGTTAGATAAATTTTAACGGGCACTTTTTATTTTTGTGACAAATTATAAGGTATATGTTTTTGTGGGTGCAGGGTCTGAGTGTCTAAATGATGGAATAAACTTACGAAAACCGGTATACATATAGAGAACATATAGGACTAGTGCACGACTATTTTTCCAATAATAAAAATAATTTTTTTAATTTTTTTTTTAATTATCTAAGAGATCAAACCTTGAAAACGGTACATCATTTGTGGGTGTGGCATTTGAATGTCTTAATGCAATTATTTGGAAATGGGTTTTTTATAACATGTAGAGATTGGTGTTCTTTAGTGCACCATACAATTTTTTTTTAAATGGTTGAGAAATGAAAGAGATATGGACGAAACACTACCAATGTGCTTTTTGAGTTGAGGAGTGATGACAAAAGATAAATAAGAAAAAAATAGAAAAAATTATGTATTCTTGTTAAAATTTACATATTTAGAATTTGCAAAAAAAACCATATCTGTTTCTAAAATCTCATAAAAAATGGAGGTGTGCAGCATAATCAGACGAACCGCTAAACACTATCATATTGAAAATTTGGATATAATGTTGAATTAGCCATGGTTGATCATACTCCAAGGCACAAGCATGTTGAATCCGAAGCAAAGTACAAAGCAGACACATAGGCATAGGAATTCCACAAAAGCATGGATGGAGGCTCGGCCTTATCATTTGGAGGGAATAAATTTTTGAATTTAGACAATACGCAAGCGTGATTTAACTAAACAAAACACGTGCGCGTTATGTGCTGACAAAGTGCGTGCATGTTTTGTAAAACCAAAAATAGCGTTCATCATCATCTTCATCTTCATCATCTTCAACTTCATCATCATCATCATCATTAACATGATCATCATCTTCAACTTCATGATCATCATCATCACCATCAACATCATGAACATCATCATCACCTTCCTCGTCATCTTCATCATCATCACCATTGTCATCATCATCATCATCATCATCAACATGATCATCATATTCATTATCTTCATATTCATCTTCATCATCATCACCTTCCTCATCATCATCATCATCCCCATCGCCATCATCATTATCATCATCCTCATCCTCATCGTCATCTTCATCTTCATCATCTTCAACTTCATCATCATCATCATCACCTTCCTCATCATCATCATCATCCCCATCGCCATCATCATTATCATCATCCTCATCCTCATCGTCATCTTCAGCTTCATCATCACCATCATCATCATCATCATAAACAACATGAGCATCATCATCACCATCAACATCATGAACATCATCATCACCATCGTCGTCATCATCATCATGAACATCATCATCATCACCATCGTTGTCATCATCATCATCATCCTCCTCCTCATCATCATCACCTTCCTCATCATCAACATCATCATCACCATCATCATCATCATCAACATCGCCATGATCATCATTATCATCTTCATCATATTCATCTTCATCATCCTCATCTTCACCATCATCACCATCGTCATCATCATCATCACCATTTCCATCATTACCATCATCATCATCATCATCAACATTATCACCATCGTCGTCATTGTCATCATCATCACCATCATCATCACCTTCATCATCCTTATCATAATCATCACCATCAACATCATAAACATCATCATAAACATCATCATCATCATCCTCATCATCATCATCATCATCATCATCATCATCATCATCACCATCATCTTCATCATCATCACCATCATCACCTTCATCATCACCATCATCATCATCATCATGATCACCATTGCCATCATTGCCATCATCATCATCATCACCATCAACATCATGAACATCATCATCCTCATCCTCATCATCATCACCATCAACATCATGAACATCATCATCATCATCATCACCATCAACGTCATCAACATCATCATCATTCATCATCATCATCCTCATAATCATCATCACCATCACCATAATGAACATCGTCATCATCATCCTCATCATCATCACCTTCATCATCATCATCATCATCTCCAACAACATCATGAACATCATCATCATCATCCTCATCCTCATCCTCATCCTCATCATCACCATCACCATCACCATCAACATCATCTTCATCTTCTTCATCATCATCATCTTCATCACCTTCATCATCACCATCGTCATAATCATCATCATCATCA